>OZ014474.1:25748767-26049064 GCA_963965965.1 Trididemnum nubilum
CCAATGGTCTAATGTTCCTGTTGATTTTTTCGAATTCTTGTCCTGAAAATTTGCTTCTTGTTCAAAGCCACCAAGCAGAGATAATAATCGTAAAGCATCTTTGCAACAACAACATGACCAGGGTGTGGGTTGAATCTAGATTATTCGATCAGGGTTGTAACAAAACAACGCCTTTACCCTATCAGCCAAGCTGCCAACTGAATGAAGTCCACTAGATGAAGTAGAAGGATGTCAATCACGCAAATAATTTGGTTGTAAAAGAATAGTACAAATGCTACCTTGCTCAGGCTAATAAAAAGATGCTGATGGGCAATCTGGGCACATAAATTTAACATTGACTTCCAGTTGTGGTTCATTTGCACTTAAAATGCGACCCACCCACCACTAAAAGTTTTACTAGCATGCCACAAAATCCATGCTCTTAACCTTTTGGTATACCGGTACTGCTGGTGAAAAATCAAATGTTGCAGAAAAGTTTAACTCCAAGCAAATGTACTTGCATCCAATTTGATTCGCTGATATTGAGTGATAAAAATGATATGAACGTGTTCTAGGATATCCAAATATGGTTAAGGAAGCCTTTACTTTTTGAATGCGGTGAATGAAAAAAAGCTCATACAATGCCCTAACTATCATTTGATATCTGATAATACATATTAATTCAGTTTGACAAAGCTTGGTTTCATATCAGCCATGAAAAGCAGTCATCCAAGATAGAGTTAAAACATTTTTTAAGAAAAAAAATTCAGAGCACCCCATAATCAAGGCCTAAAAAAGAAACACCAAATTATTAAATAACTCAAAAAACAATTTTTCAGCTTAAAAATAAGTTTTATTGGATTTGACGAGGTCAAAAATGGCGAGCCAAGTCAACTGACCGCGACAAACTGACCGCGAACCAACGATTTTGTTACAGTGGTTTTGTCACTGATTTCGTAGCAGTGATTTCGTCACAAAGTGAGGGTTTGGGCAAAATGGCTCTGGGAATAGTAAAAATATATTTAGGATCGCCCTTCTAGCCAATCAGCATTGTTCACAGCCAGTTTGTTCATGGTCAGTTGTCGTGGACCCCAAAAATGGGGGGGTAGCAATTACTACCTTAACTTTGAGCTTTAGAGGTCAAAATCACTCATGTGCATTCTCAAAATTCATTTATTTGCACAAATTTCAAAACAGCATATCTCAGGAACGGCTTGTGCTAGAAAGGTGAAATTTTTTGCAAACAGGTTTTTTTACTCTGTTCTACCCCCATGCCAAGTTTGGTGAACATTCTGGAACATGGGTTGACATTTCACAAAAAAATATAAATTAAGCATGGATTGACCCTTTGGAGACTTACAATAATTGTATGAGAAAAAACTTAAGACTTAAAGCATTTCAAGTATTTGCTCATGCAGTTTTAGCGGCCTAAATTAAGTGTATAATGGTCCTGAGCCATAACATTTGCACATATAAATCGTAGACTGCCATTATGTGCAAAGAAAATTTACCATTTAAAGCTAGTTAAAATCTAGTTTTCCAAGCAGTTTTAGCTATCTGAATCAAGCAAAACAATTCACCACCTGTAATCTACCCGAAACTTCCATGAAGTATGATAGAATATCATTGGAATATTGTTTCACTTCTGCATGGATATTTGTTATTTCATTTTCAATCTCGCTAATCGACTTCTCCAAATTCGATTTGACCATATTGACTTTGCATAATGAACGCTTTACATCAGGTATCATTTCACGAGATTTTTCTTGAATAGAAATCACCTGAAACATATTAACAACTAGCATTTTAGAATTAGCATCATCTACAATATTGCTAATTGCCATTATCAATATACTGCAATGAATTCAATACCTTGATCAAAAAAGCAGGGTTTATATTGCTGGTATTGAAACAGAATTTATAATGCAGATATTGTTTTGCTGCATTGCATTTTTCTTAATGATAAGCACTATCATTAAATGACCTTCTATTGCTTTCAGTTTCTTATACAACGCACAGTAAATAAAATGCAACTTAAAAAACTTTTAACACTGTAAACAAGAACTAAATAGTTCTGAATTAAATCATGAAGAGAACAAGAGCATGACCTAATCCATATATACAATGCACCTTCAGTTTTTTTTTTCATTTTTAGTAGTTTAAGTGTGCCTCAAGTCCAAAAAATACTGTATATTGAAGTTAAGCAATTTTAGATAGCAGTCTGAACTACAGCACTATCATAACAGAGTCCGTTTTCTTTCAAAGTATTTTAGTGACAAATAACTAAAAAACTGAACTAAGCAGTGTAATACAAAAAATGTATTAGATTTTCGGTTTTAGTACAAAAATAAAACAATATGATTTGATAGGATTTTGAAAGAAACCACTTCAGTTGAAAATGTATTTGAGTTTTACAGTACCAGTAGTTTATTTACATTGTGGCTTTCATGATCCTCATGCAAGCATTCTTGACAAATTAAAGCATCATCATCAACACAAAAATGATCTGTTAGCGTGTGATGTTTGTGACAATCTAGTGAAGACAAGTTGTGAGCACTTTTTGCTATTGGAATTGATTGATGTCGCTTGAGAATTCTAGAATTTTGATGAATCATATCAAAGCATTCACTGCATATATTAACACCACATTGTACACAATTTACAACAGCAGTCTGTTGCATACATTCAGAACAAGTGAGGCTTGATGAGCTACGTTTCAATATTTTTTTCTTTTGTATGCTTTCCATTAAACCAGCCAGCTTGTTTAAAGATTTCATGTCAGTTAAAGCCAAGTAGCCAAGAGCACTCATGTGAGGATATAGTCCTTTAATTCCACTCTTATCACATAGACATTCCGTGCGAATCCCACAAGCAGGGCAATTAATTCCACGCTTCTTTTCATACAAGGTTATCAAACACTGATGGCAAAATGTATGTCCGCATACAAGCAATAATGGCAAATCCTGCAATGCATGGCTGCTTTCTAGGCTTAATGCACCAGCAAAGCCCTTTGAACATAAACTACAAATCAAATTTGCACTCATGATTTACACACTCTAAATGCACATCTAGGCCTACTATATTACTATACTAATCACCAGTACATCTCTAAAACCCTAAGTATAGGCTTTAAACTGATATATTGCATCACGCAATTAATCAAAAATTGCTTTCAAACCAGAGATTCTTTTAAATCCCCATGCAAAAAATTCTGAGTGTTTTCTGAGAAATAATCCCAAGTACTGTTCAAGAAGCCAGGATGAAAGGAAACCTATGGTGATTGAAGTGCCGGGTGATCACTGAAAACATAAGATTTTTGTTTAAACTTAAAAATTTTGGGAATATCTTTCAATATTCACAATGATCAAATTCATTGTGAATATTAAAAGATATTCCCAAAACTCAAGTCTAAGTGACTTCCAAAACCATCAAATCATGAAATGAGTCAACAAAAACTCCAAACAATTTTCGAAAAAAACAAAAAAAAAAATCAAGGCACATACTCAAACTGTAACGTTTTTGTTTTTTTTCCAATCTTAAAAATCCTGAAACATTTAGGCATGAAAACATCCCAAATTTGAAGGGAAACCTAGTATTCGGCAACATTGTTGTCTGGTTGTCAGCCAAGAACTAAACAGTAGCAGGACTGGTTGATTTTTTTTCTTAGTTGCGGTGCAAAAATAGAGCTTGATTAATGACTAGCCTAGAAAATGACTCGTCCTCGTGCAAATGTATCCTCCTGTCGCCAGAGAATTCAGACATGAACTATTTGACAAATCACACACTTTTCATTGCAGTGACTACTTCGTACTTGGGATTAATATAACCTGTTTAGAAGTTTTCAGTGAACTAATGTTCCTGAGGATTTCTTTGATTTCTTGTCCACTGAATTTGCTGCCTGTTTGAAGCCACCAAGAAGAGATAATAATATTTAAGCTGAAAGTATCTTATCCACAGACGCAACAACATGACTAGGATGATGGGTTGAACCCAAATCATTTGATAAATATCATTATAAAAACAATGCCTTTACCCAGCCACGCTGCCAACTTCATAGTAGCCAATTGTTTTTTAGTAGCGAAGTGAATATGTGATTACTAAAAATTGTCTTTTTGAAGTTAAATCGTTGCTTCTAGACATGCCATATCACATGTGCAAATGTTAGGGAGGAACTTTGTTACATCTCAAAATACTAAACCTAGCTCTCCTTCATCTACAAGGCCTATTGTTGGGAACTTCGTCATAAATACAACTGCTGAAATAGCAGATGAATTTAATAAACATTTCTGTGGTATCAGCATGAAATTGTCTCATGAGGCTAACATTCTCAACCAGTCAAATTTTCACTAGTAGCCTACCGATAGCTTACTAACAGAGTTTGCTCTACTTTTCTACAGTATGTTTTTGCATCAAACAGCTGTGTTAGAAATCTTTAATTGAATTGACCAGATAAAGTGTTAACAAAAGTTGTGGAGAAAATGGAGTTGATGTTTTTCCGTAAAGGCTGGCAGGAGAGATTAGAGATCACGATCACTCTTACACTAGGCTATATTGTCTATTCTTTACAATGCTTGCTTTAAATGTGACCCCTGTATTCAAGAAAGGAAATAAAAGAGATCCCTTAAACTACAGCCCAATTAGTTTAACCAGCTGTTTTTGTAAACTTATGGAGTCATGTGTGAAAGTGATGTGGAAGTTTTGGCTTGAGCGAAATCTTATTTGTCAATCCCAGCACGGTTTTACTCCAAATTCCTCGTGCACTAGCCAGTTGTTGAGCTACCTGGAGGATGCATCCAACCATGTAGATAACGGCCTAGTAGTTGATGCATTTTATCTTGATTTTGCCAAAGTCTTCACTTCTGTCCTACCTGAAAGACTCCTAAGGAAGCTATCTGCATTGGGGATCAAAGGAAAATTTTATCAATGGATTTGATCCTTTTTACTTCATTGGAAAGAAATTGTTTCAGTGAACAATAAAATGAGTAAGCCAAAAAACATGATATCTGGGGTTCCTCAAGGCAGTTGCCTAGGTCCCTTGCTCTTTCTTGCCTATGTCGATAATGATTTTGATGACTGCCTCGAACATTCGTCTGTCCTAAAATATGCAGATGACAATAAGATGTATATCAATTTCTCACTTCATTCTTAGCAGCTGTCTACATTGGCTTTGCAACATGACTTGGACTCCACAGACACTTGGCAATTATATTTCAATGTTGATAAATCCTCCACACTTCATTTTGGCAAAAGTAATGAAAACAACATATATTATATCAGAGAGCAACAAAATACTGCTACAGAAAGTCAGAAAGATCTAGGAGTTATAATATCACAAAATTTAAAATTCTCAAAAGCATGTCACCCATATTGTTGAACAAGCTGAAAAGATGTTGGCTGTCTTAAAACGTATCAACAATTGTAACTTGTGACCAGAAAATCTTTCCAAAACTGTATATACAATTAGTTAGGCCACAACTGGAATGTGCAGTAATAATATGGAACCCACATTTTAAACGTGATATCCATCCGATTGAAACGGTTCAAAAGCGAGCAACCAGATGCATTGTTGGAATGAGTGGGAAATCATATAAAGGAACGTCTTGGTATTCTCAAGTTAGAGTCGTTGGCTAAACGATGCTGTGTTTTTGGTCTGGTAGAAGTCTACAAAATATTCCACAATTCTTCTTCACTGTCTATAAATAAATTTTTTCAGCATGAAAGCTGTAATTTCATTAAAGGTCATGATCTCATGTTTTTCAAAAAACTGTTTTGCCTATACCGTTGAAAATACGTTTTTACAAACGAAAAGACTTGGCGAACCGAACACGCGCGTTTAAATAAACAAAGATTCCAGTGACGTCACTTGTTTTCAGAAATTTTTATTTTGATTATTACACTTATAGGTGTAGCGTAAGCTCCAACGTAGCAACAAGTAGAAGTGAAACTGGACGTATGGATTAATAAGTCAACCCGGAGAGTAGCTCGATAGGTTGTTCAACCGAGCCGGTCGACCGCATTGGAATGCGTCCTTTTGATGTAAACGTTACAATGGCGAGCACGACAGGACAATGGAGTGGTGGACGCTCTCCCTTGCGCTGGTTGGAGACGTGGATGAGCCGTCGCCAGCGTAAAGGGATGGGATGATGTAGCGTCAGCTCCAATGTAGCCACAAGTAAAAGTGAAACTGGATGCATGGATTAATAGGTCAACCCGAAAAGCAGCTCGATAGGTTGTTCAACCGAGCCGGTCGACCGCATTGGGGCGCGTCCTTTTGACACAAACGTTACATAGGTTTGGGTTAGGGTTTAGGTTAGGCTTTGGGTTAGCGCTAGGATTAGGGTTATGGTTAAGGCTTAGGGTTAGTTTTGTTAGGCTTTATTTCAAAATGTCTGCGCGTGTGACTCAATACATAAATTCAAAAATCTTGTCACCAAATTTATTACAGAAAAGTTGGATTAATTTCTTAATTTCTTTTTGGTAGTGACTTCCGGTATTTCATCAAAATTTTCAAGTTAAAGAGAATAAAACGAAAATGAGAAATATTCATCCGCGCTTTTTTTGTTTGCGTTTTTAGAGGTTAAGATTAGGTTTGGGTTAGGGTTCAATTTGGGAATAGTTTTAGAGTAAGCATTTGAGTTTAGGTTTGGTTTGAGTCAGAATTAATAAAAAACTAGAAAAAATTTCTGGTGAAATAAAGCCTTCCTTTCTTTTTTTGCGATATACAGTGCTGTGCAAAAGTTTAAGACCACTCTCGTAAATTACCATATGCATTTTTGTAATTTCACTAATATTGTAGAATACCAAATGTAAACGAATTGACTACCCATATTAGCATGATATATTTAAGAAAAACATCAGAACACACAAATAAAGCAATTTTTCAAGAATATCAGTATTAGTGTGCCCTCCACGGCTTCTTAACACTGCTTCAATGCATTAAGGCATGCTATCTATGAGCTTCTTGCATGTTGCAATATTCAGCATTGATTTCTTTCGTCCATATTTCTTTGATTGTGGTCACAAGTGATTTTGCATTAGTTGGCTGTTTTTCTGATACTTTATTTTTTAGTAGCATCCACAAATTTTCAATCAGATTTAGGTCTGGAGTGTTTCCGGGCCAGTCCAATTGTCGGATATTTTTCTCCCAAAACTCCTTTACAACTCTACTCCGGTGGCAAGGGGCCCCATCATGCATAAAAACATCGCACTGATAAACAGTCATATGTAATTGTAGTTTCTCTTGCAAAACTTCGACATATTTTTCTCCATTGATACCGGTACCGTTCCAGAAGTTAAAAAGTAGAGTCCGCCGGTTCTAGCAGCTGACATTACCCCCAAACCATTTGACTTGGGGGGTGTTTTACAGTTGGAACAATATACTTTTCATGATATCGTTCTCCAGATGGTCGCCAAACATGTTGCACCCGAACAGAAAATTGCTGCACTGAGGATTCATCCTAAAATTATATACACCTTGCCCCTTTCCTCTGATGTCCAGCTACAGTGAGCTTTGGCAAAGCTAAGGCACTTCTTTTTCATCAGGGGGGGGTAAACCAAGGTTTTTGGGCTAGTATACAAGCTTTTAAACCAAACTTTATGTTTAATCGACGTGAGACCGTGGATCGACTGATATTGACACCAGCCTGAAGGAGTTCCTTACGGATTTTTTGCTAGAACTCAACAGAGATCGCACTGCAATCTTTTTGAAGATATGGTCATCTCTACTTCTGGTTTTTAAGGGTCTCCCACTCCTCTTCCTGTTCGTATAAATGACATAGTTTTGAAACTTGGCCATTGCTTGGTGCACAGCAGTTTTGCTGACCCCTAGTCTGATGGATACCTGACATTCTGAATAGGACTGTAGCCTATCCCTCTTCTTTTAATAAGTTCATCTGAGCTTACTTTTCTGCTAAAATAGACGTTTTTTGCTTATTTTTAAGGGGGGTTGAAAAATAAATTAAATACAAGCTGGTTACAAGGATAACCTATAAAAATTAAACTTTACCTGAAATTGCTTTACCAAGTTTAAAAAGAGCATTCTTCATAGAATATTCTAAGTTGTCACGTAATTAAGTGCTTTGTTATAGAACAAATTAGATTATTTCTATTCATATCATTTTATTGATAGTGGTCTTTCTCTTAAACTTTTGCATAGCACTGTAGTACAGATCTGATGGTTTTACTCTACAGTACCGTACCGGTACTCTACTCATTTTGTGGAATACCGTACTTGTTTGCTCTGCTCCATCCTACACTTGACAACTGTTCCTTGTGTCTTCATTTCGTTTTTACTAATCTGATGGACATTTTGTGGTTTGCATATGCTTTGCTGTCGAGAGCTTCTACCCTGTATTGCCTGCTATTACCGGTATTTACTTTGAGCTCCAGGAAGCAGCATGCATTGATTTTGTTTTGTTTTTTTGGATTTTTTGTGTGCAGTCATCCGTGACTAAAAGCTTGTTTTTTTTCACATCCAGGAAGGTACAAAAAACAAAATTTTTGTTAATTTTTGTTTGGAACATTTTCAAATCGTTTCCAGCTTTAGATAATTTTTTATTATCAACCTTGTTTCTATGAGCTCATAGTTGGATTAGTGTTGATTGGAGTTTTGCTAAAAAAGCAACAAAAAGTTCAGTTTAGTTCAGTTGGTTTATTTCATGACCTTGCATCCATTAAAAGCATCACATATAAATACTGGAATCAAGAAAAGGGTAGAAGCAGCAAAATAATATACCTTCAGAGGGGGGCAATACCGCGGTACTGTAATGCGGTACTTTTTTAGTACCGCTATTGGTAACGACGATACTTTTTGAAAAAGTACCTGCAAGACATTGCAATCTTTCGAAGCAAAACATAAAAACTTACTCTTGCAAAAATATGATCGAGAAACATAAGCTTAAATATTACGACTACAGTTTTTAGTTATTTTTTTAATTTTTTTTTTTAACAATAAGAGATTCCTGCTTCTCCCCTTCTCCCTCTTTCTTCCCTTCTCCTCTCCTCCGCTATTGTTTGTTTGTTTGTTGGTGTGTTCTCAAAAAAAAAAAAGATTAGATATTACTGAACAAAAAGTAAAGCTTTAATAACAATAGTTGGCTGCAGACACGAAGACAAAATCAGTCCCTTCGCAGTCTCCTTGTGCCTGTTTTGCTATAATTTTTACCTTGCTCTGATTTATGCTGAATGTGTTTAATTTATTTTCATTTTGCATAACTTTGTGGGTTTGTGCTGTTTATTTATAACAGGTAACAAAATAAAGTTCAGTTCAGTTTTTAGTACCGTCGATACTGTTTTGATTATTTTACACGATATTTCGGTAACTTTTTTTTAACATACTTGGAGCGGAAAATCGAAAACTTTTTTTAATGGCAAGTGTCAACATCCATTACGACAACTAAACCGTGACCACCGTACGCCAATGGCATGTGGCGGCAAAGTTTATGTGAGTCGTCTGAATAGACAATCCCTGAATCACAGCCTATCATGAGTCACGTAGGTAGTTGGTAGGGCCGCACGTGATGGGCATTTAGCGATGATGACAATGTCGAAGCAATTTTTGCATGAAAGCAAACAGGCGCGTAGCCAGAAATTCGCAATGGGGGGCTGTTTTGGGGTTCTGGGGGTGGAGCCCCCAGCGCTCGCAAAATTTGCATTTTTTTACAAAAATAACTTGATTTTAGGACTCAAAAGTGGAGTCTTCGAGGACGTCCTTGGCCTCGAGGACACATTTTGAAGTCCTTGGCCTTGGTTTCGAAAATCTTTGGCCTTGAAGCCTCAAGTCCTCGAAAATTGGCCTGTCCTCGGCTCGAGGGCAGCACTATTTTATAAGTAGTTGAAATTTTTGCAGTGCCTGAAAAATTTTTTGGAAGACCTTTTTTTCTTTTTTTGGAGATCACCTGAAAAAATTTTTTGAAGACCTTTTGCTTTTTTTTGGAGATCGCTTGAAAAAAAATTTTTGAAGACTTTTTATAGGAGAGCACTTTCGCTTGTGTCCTTGGCCTCGAGCATTCCTGTCCTTGGCCTTGAGAGAGGGTCTGTCCTCGGAAGGGCTGTCCTTGGCCTTGGCCTCGGATTTTTTTTTGTGTCCTTGGCCTCGAGCCTTGTGTCCTCGACTCCACCTTTGTATTTTAATGAAAAATAATGCTTTTAAAACGTGGTATAGAAATTGGCAGCACAACAGGATTCAACTGGTTGCTTAATGGAGTGTGTGGGAGATGGCAAATGAAAACATTGCAATTCTCTTGTTTACATGCTGGTAAATCATAAAATCCTACTATTCAATAAAACTCACACAGAGTAATGTATTTCCTCTATATTTTATAAAGAAAAATAATTGGGGGGGCTAATGGAAAGATATTTGAGAGAAGTGATTGGTAATTAACTAACACTGAATACCCCTCCTTTATTTCTGAGTTTATAATATATTTGTAGATAAAACCTATGTTTGGGGTTTTTACTTAAGCGATCAAATTTGATTGTTTAGTTTTGGGCATTTTCAAAGTTGTAATTGATTTGTGACTTTAATTTTTGACAAATTAGCTCCCCCCTGAATATATGTTTCAAAAGATGCTCTAAATCACTTTTTAGTCCATTCCAGCGCAAAAAAAAACAGTCTCAGAAGAGTTAAAAACGTGGTATTTTTCGTATTCTGCATTTTGGTTGACAGGCCTATGGGGGAGGGGGGAGCTACCCTACTGAAAGCAAAAGAAGAATTAAGAATAAAGTCATTACTTTGCTAGAAAAATAGTTGGAAGCTGATGACACATCAAGCAGTAGGCTAGTGAAAATGAGCCAGACGAAAATGGGAAAGATGATTTTTTGGCTCTCTTTTTGTGGACAAGCGCAGTCGCATACAGTAGTGTAGCCAAGGGAGAGGGGGCTACAGCCCCCCACCTCATTGCCCTGAAGAGTATGTAAAACACTCCGTTTTTAGCACTTTTGAGACCGATTTTTGCTCTAAAAACGAAACTAGCTCCCCCATTGGCATTGGCGATGAGAATTGGTGAAGGACCTGATGTAATTTAGATCAGAAAAACTGGGCTTCAGCCTGGTTGAAAACCCTTTTTTTTTCGGAGATCACCTAAATTTGGAGAAAAATAAACCGACTCAATCTGAGTTTTTCTTTTTTTTTGACATCACCTAAATTTGGGCAGAATAACCGACTCAATCTGAGTGAAGACCAGTGACGTGCGGTGAGGCTTCTGGTTGGTGAGGCACAATTTTTTTTCACACACATATCAATGCTGCAACTAGAACGTAGTTCTAAGGGGGCAAAATTTGTTTCTGGAGGGGCCAAAATTTTTGGGTTGGTCTAGTTTTCACCAAGTTCTCTGTTGATATCCAAAAAAAAAGGTCATCGCTCCGATATGGTCTAATTTTCTCCGAGGTTTCAGTTGGTTTCCACAAAAAAAAAGCCACCATTTTGAAACTGCTGCAAGGGTAACGAAAGTTTGGGTGGGTATGCTGGGCAGTTTAGGGGAAGAGTTTTGTTTAGGGGGGCGCCGCCCCCTTTTGCCCCCCCCCCCCTAGTAGCGGCCCACAGACATGTTTGCAAAAAAATTATTTAAGACAATGAATGACAAGCAAATAACTGTTTTCATAGCCATTAAACGAAGACCAAATTTTTCGGTAATTAGTTACTCGTGTAATCTCTGCTGTTCACTTAAAGCCAAATCGATTTTATAGTTTCGAAAATCTATAAAGGTGGCCAATTATTTGGCTTTGAATGCAGACATGATTGAAGTTTTGGTTCTTGCTAAGTCACAAAAACCAGGTTTCAGTCCCAACATTATTATTTGCTAAAAATATGAAAGCAGAAATGACGATTTTTATTGCGCAACCACTCTTTTCTTGAGTACGGTAGTACTCTTTCTGAAAGGAGGGATTCTTTCGTATTGATGACTCGAGCAAATCTTTTAAACCGGATTTGTTCGAGCTAAAACTTCAAGTTTAGTTATGGAAAAATCTCTCAGCTTTAAGACTAAATTTTCTTCCATTTTAGTTCATTTCCTCGTAATAAGTTGTTTTTATTTCGCTAGAAAAGTAACTCGTTCAATTTCGCAATGAACAAAAGGCTACAAAAAACCTGCTTGACTTTTTCTCATTCTATGACGTCATAGTCAGGCGTGCCTCAAAATCAGATTTTAAAGCATTATGCGTTGTCCGCGATTTGTCTGAGAGAAAAAGGCATGCTTTTAGTTCGTTTATTAAAATTTCCAAGCTGAAGTGAGACGCAATCGAAAATGCCTCACTTCGCATATTTCAAGCGATGCTCGCTGGCGCGCATAGAGGGATAGCAATTAACGGAATAGTTTCGGCGTTTTAATGCGAAGAGCATATAACAGTAAATACACAAAAAAGTTTTTGAGAAATATTTTGATTTGCGTGAAAACATTTTATTTTAATTGTATACTTTTATTTTTGTTTTTCTTAGTACAAATCTTCAGGTGAGGCACGGCCTCACCTGCCTCCCCTGACCGCTCGTCCCTGGTGAAGACCGATCAAAATCTGGGTCAAAATCGTTTGATGGTGCTTCTAGTCTCCAAAACAGCCTCCCCCCCATTGCAAATTTCTGGCTACGCGCCAAGTCGCTAAGGTAGTGCCACGGAAATTGCAGAATCATTCCTTGATAAACCGCACTACCAAAAAAACATACTGGCCACCTTTGCGACCCATGAGAAGCTGAAGCTGCTGTTTGTGAAGTACAATACTGCCTTGCCGTTTAACGCAGTTGTGGAACGTCCTTTCCCGAAAGGAAAAGACGCTCTCAGGCCCAAAAAAGAGGATTATCAGACGAGCATTTCAACATGTCAGTGTTTTCAAAAGGCAACTTTAATAAATACTGCGTTGCAATTTTGTCTGATTTGCATCATTCAAGCTGCCTAACTTTTAAAACCCCAGAACGGAAGCACATTACCACCTGCTGCCACCCGTCTACCACTCATGATTCCAGGTAAAAATTCCACTTTACTACCTCTTGTTGCCGAGTGCCAAACTGAAAAATCAATTTAAGAATTATTCACAGCGCGTTTTGTGCAACCAAGACTCAATTTGCAACATCTAAAGCAATTTGCCGAAATAAATAATAGTAATTTAAAAACATTTTCGCTACGCAATTGTCGAAAAATCAATTTAAAATCATTAAAAATGTTTATACGAAAAGTACCAAAAATCGTACCGAGTACCGTTATCGTCGTTGCTTTTACAAAATTGTACCGTTATCGGTACCGTCGCTACTTTTTTAGCAAAGTACCAGTACCGATATCGTCGGTACTTTTAAAGTACCGAGTGCCCACCTCTGTAAACCTTACGATATGCAATATATCGACGTGGCTGCTTCACCATTGCATATACATTGATTGTGATACGAATATGAATTAAACAAAACAAAAAAACACCTAAAAATGATGTAAAAATCAGACCCCACAAGCAATAACATGTGAATTTCACGTGGAAATCCCGTGAAATTTTCACGAGTTACTCGTGTTAAACACATGGTGTAAACTAGTGATGGTAGCCGCGCAGTGTACGCGGCCGCGTACGCGGTTAGACCAACAGCGCCGCGCCGCGCAGCGTGGTAAATTCCAGCAGTTTTGCAGTGCAGTGCCGCGCAGCGTGAAGGAGGAAGATACCACTTCTTTGCATTAGGATTAGGTTAGGAATCAGCCACTCTTTTGTAGCTTTACCTCAGTTGTTAAATTCAGTCTCCAATATAACCAGCCCAAGTCTGTTAGGTACCGTGGTTTACCGGTAAGCTAGGTTTATCTTTCAAATCGTTGGCCTCCCTTGCATAGGCTATCTAAAAGTACCGGTATGCTGGGCTGGATGAGTACTTGTACTGAGTGGTAGTTGGTGATTCTGTGCCAGTGGTAATAGTTACCCTAGGCTATTGCATAGCCTACTGCATAGGCTTAACACCAGACACAA
The DNA here is from genome assembly GCA_963965965.1 of Trididemnum nubilum. Taxonomy (NCBI): domain Eukaryota; kingdom Metazoa; phylum Chordata; class Ascidiacea; order Aplousobranchia; family Didemnidae; genus Trididemnum; species Trididemnum nubilum. Next base: position 25,762,673 of record OZ014474.1, read on the forward strand.
CAGATAAAGTGATATCATGTCATTTATAACTAGCCTGTCATTTATAACTCTGATATAAGTCAAACTGTTAGCAGGTACCGGTACTTGTGAGTTGAGTTAAAGTAACCAAATACTGAGTGTAGCCGGATACTGGTAGGTGATACCAGTAATGATAGGCCTATCAGCCTATTGGTTGCTGCTAAGTGCTGACTGGTATGGTAGGCCTACTTTAGCTTTTTGATGGAGTAAAGTCAACAGTCAAGGCTTTTGTGAAGTTTGCTGCATATCACTGATCAGTAAGCTAGTGGCTATTACAGTAGGAGTATTACTAAGAACTGAATGATCCATTGCAATGAAAATTAAAGTTAATTATAATAGCATGACAAAATTTTGCTGAATGCTTGAGTCTACTACAGTACCAGAGTACTGTAATCTGAGCTGTGAGTAAAGAATTTCACATTCATAATTTGAAAATCTCTTTCATGTAATTGTAGTTAGTATCACTATAAGCCAACCCCACATGCCAACCTATTCCTGTACAGTGTAAAGTAGCCTCAGAGTTCTACTGTTTTAAGAGGACCCATATTTTGATGTCAGTGTATCTTTTTCTCTTTTAACCTTATTTGTGTGGTACCACGTGCTTACAATGCAATGATTCTGGCTTGCCTATTTTTATCATGTGTTATTTGCTTGCTGAAATTTCTGTTCTGCCTTGTATTATTTGCTTGCTTCAGTTTGTGTTGCTTGGTGTTAAATGACTTTGAACATTAGGCACACTGCAAAGAGTTGATGCTGTTTGTTTTCAAGTAATATCTTTAAACAGTGAGATAGAAACTAAGTAATGGTATAATATTATCTATGGTTGATTTTTATGTGTTGCATCTCAGCTTTTATCTGTGCACACTCTTAGTCACACACTTTTATGTGGGCCATTATGTATGGTATATGTATATTTTTCTCCATTCCTAATCAATATAAGCTACCATAATTGGTAATAATTGCCTATAACATTGCTTCAAATTCAACATGTCAATACTCATTAACTGAAAGTGCAAAAGCACTGAGTGCTTAGACCACTTTTTTCATTTATATTTATCAGTATTCCAATATCATACATGATACCTGTAACAAAAACTTAGATGTACTGGTAATGATTAAAACTGCTTTTGCATAGCAATTCTTCACTTAAAGCTTAAGAAACTTTGAGCTAAAGTTGTTTATTATGCCAGACAAGTTATAGAATTTTAGAGCTAAATTGATATGAAACTTAGAATGTATTTATAGCTTTCTTGTGTTGTATAAAATTACAATTAAAGGACAGATTTGTATACACTGTAGCTTATCAAGCATGATCATGACTTACTCCTGGCAAGACTAGTAATGATGTGAGTGTAGTTTTAATGTTACTGTTTATATGAATGCATTAATGGAGCCAGCAAACTTTGGCAGTTAAAGTGGAAGTGGTGATATTTTCCATACATATCGGTAATGTCCATGGTTAGATTCATGATTGGGATACTTTTGTTTTGAACAAGCTTAGCATGTGGGTTAATGGGCTTGTTTATTTAAGCAACAATTTAGACCAAGTCATTATTTAAAGCTATTGTTTGACTAGCATCAGGTGAACCGTGGGTGCCAACCTGTTTGGTATATAATTTTGCGTGCAGTAAGCTACAGTATTAGTGTTACACAATGTCATTAACCATTATATTTTGACTTGCAGTAGTATTTGCGGTGCGGTGCAACTAGTTTACAAATTTTTTGCGGTGCAGTGCGGTATGCGGACAGAATTGAGCGGTGCGGTGCAGTTTGCGAACAAAAATTTTGCGCACCGCACCATCTCTAGTGTAAACACGTGATATTCTTGTGATCTTGCACATAGGTCCTACATGTTATTCACGTGAACGAATCACATGTTTAACTTGTGGTATACCATGTGTTATCCACCAGTTTGCTGCAATGGTACATGCTCTTCGTCAACTGCTGGCTTCGAAATAGCTAATAGCACTGATCATTTGCCGACAATGAACACATGATTTCACGAGTTTACCACGTATGATCAACGAGTTAAGTTACGAGCACGTGACTTCACGGGTTTACCACGTGTGATCAACGAGTTAAGCTACGACCACGTGATTTCACGGGTTTACCACGTATGATCAACGAGTTTAGTCACGAGCACATGATTTTACGGGTTTACCACGTATGACCAACGAGTCAAGTTACGACCACGTGATTTCACGGGTTTACCACGTACCCTCCACGAGTTCGATTATTAGCAAGTGCATAAGCTCACGTGTTGGCTGTTGAGATGCCTCTACTACTGCTAATTCAAGGATTTTGTGGCAAACTATTTTTCAAATGGTGGAAATATCTTTTTTTATTTATTGTGAAAAAGCCACAAAAATAAACAGCCAATAGAAAAACAAACTGCAATCACAAAAACAAGGCACCACAAGCTAGTTTTCAAATTTGAATAGAAAATTACAAGAGTTCATTACTCGATCGGAAAAATATTACCAGATTTAAAACTTCGGTTCTCCTAAGAACAATTTACGCCTCTTCACACCACAAAAATCTGGCAAGCACCATAATACTGCCAGCATCAAATAGCAAAAAAGTGTTAGGAGTGAAGGAGTTCCGAACCCTTCACTCCTCACCATTGCAACTAAAATATTTTTTCTAACATCGACTCTACTTCAGGAACAGTTTTTTTATGACTTCAAGGATTACTTCGGGGAGTTTTTTTTTTAGAAAACATTTTCAAGATGAAAAACAAGACAACTAATTATTTTAGGAAGAATTTAGACTGCAAAAAGTCACTAGATTGTACTGCAGTAAGAATTCACTAGAGCAGACCAAACTACATTGGATCTAGTGAAAAACTGCTAGCGGTGACAGCACTGCACAAGAATAAACTAATTCCAATTGCTAGCAATAGCACCATCTTGAAAATCCTCCTTTTTCTTGGCTTCAAGCCGAGTTGCATGCTTGCGATTCTTCCGCACTCCACCTGAAAATTGTTCAATAAATCTTTAGTATCTTATTTGCCAAGTTGACTTCACTAATCACTATAGCGTATATTGGGGGACAAAGTGCTGCGTCATGCCCTCTCCCCACCTGGTCACAGGGCCTGCGAGAGGGGGCTTCGGGGGGTACATCGTACCCGGGCCCGGGTCTTGGGGGCCGTCAAGTTTTGGACCAACACGACCAAATTTGAGTGAAGACCTTTTTTTTTTTGGTCTTCACCTAATTTTGGACAAAAATCAGGACCAAATTTGAGTGAGGACCTTTCTTGATTTAATTTCACTAAATTTTGGGGGCCCGGCATCGATCTTTACACCCCCCGCAAAAGTTTCTATCTCAGGCCCTGCCTGGTCATACAGCATAGCATTTTTTGGGAAGAAAGACCTTCTGAAATCGACAAACCTATGACATAATTCCTACTTTTTCAAATAATATTTCTCTTACATTTGCCTCATAACGTGATCTATTTTGGACAACGAATGATAAGTTTCATAGAGCAACATTATGCATAAAAACACGCTAATTTGCTTTAAAATGTTATTTTATCTTAAAATTAAGCAAAATTTTTCAACGGCGGAGGCTTCGTCTTCGTGTAACTGTGATAAGCTCATCACAACAATATTGTACCACAGGGAATATACTACAAATATGGCAGATAGGCACCGTAAGCATAACTCTTTACACCCAACATAGCATTTATAGTACCATTATGCAAACCAAACAACTACCGTACCGGCACTCTTCGACAAATTTAACCAAAGTATTGCGTTTTAACCCATCGGTTTCTTCGTTTAAACTAGACTTTTTTGCATACCGGTATGTTGACCATGCCAAAGTAGGGAATACCATTTTTGAGCCATTTTATTATAAATATGTAAACTAAAAAAAAAGGTGAAAATCATAACCTCAGATTTTGCTCAAATTCTCTGAAGTTGAAGATTTGTGTCCATAACATAATAAAAAAAAACAAAAAAACTTTAATTTACATATGGTTGAGTTACGCGTAATTGAAATTTGCAACATTTTGACCACATGATGACGTAAATTTTTTTACATTTTTCTTAATAACTTTTTTACTTCTTAACATAGAAGTCTGAATCTTAAGTTTTTTAGAATCAGTGAAGTTTGCTTTATTCATAACATTTGTCTTTCATTTGCTTTTCAGGTTAAAATAATAAGATAATGCAAAAAACATGTATTTCGCAATTAATGCACTATAACTCCGAAACATATCGCCAATTTTTTTTTTAACTGGAATTACATTGTTGACTAAGAACTTGCTACCAGGGTGTCGAACCGTTTCAAATAACGGTTCGGGTTCAGGTTTAGCTCCGGCTCAAAATATTTTAGCAGTTCAGGTTTGGTTCGGGTTCACTTGAGCCCCATTTTTGAGGTTCAGGTTCACTCAAGTAAAATATTACTGGTTCAGGTTCGGTTCGGGTTCATTGACTTAAAATTTAACTGTCGTTACTCGTTTCGTCCAGAAAAAAAAAAGGAGAAATTGCTGATCTTGTTGAAGTTAACCACTGCTGTTATTGTGTGTGTACCAGCGCCAGCGGCATCAGGATATGGAAAAATATATTCTTACTTCTGTTAGGGGTTCAGGTTCGGTTTGGGTTCACTTGAGCACAATTTTGAGGGTTCAGGTTCACTGAAGTAAAATTTTGCTGGTTCAGGTTCGGTTCGGGTTCAACAAAATGAAACGGTTCATTCGGGTTTACGGTTCGGGTTCAGGTTCGGTTCGACACCCTGCTTGCTACACAAAAAAATATATATAGTGGATATTGAAGTGCAACATAGTTAAATCTACAAAAAGGTTAGGTTACCTAAATATTACAGATAAACTATTTTTAAATTTTTGAAAGACCTTGTTGAGAAAAATTAACAGCATGTTCCAAATTAAATTGTTAGTTTTGCATCTATTAACAGTGGTGCTATGCTAGTCAAGCTTGAGTTTATTCAGTAAGGTATATAGAGAATGCTAAGACTGATATTATTTTTAGCAAGACTGTAAGAAAAAGCTCAGTTTATTTCCAGTTTGGGTTTTCATTGTAAAAGTTTTGTACTATGTCCAAAAATGCTACAAATAAGTCTACTTATAAACTTAACCTCCTATTACATAAACATGATATCAGCTCATTAAAATGTCCAGGAAAGCCAACTAGTCTGTGTACAACAACCAGATATTTTTGTAAAATATGCAGTTTCAACGAAACTGCAACATTCTGTTCCCTCCATTCTTTAAAACACATGAGGAAAATAAACATCAAAATTTGTTAGTTGGTTTGAATGCAAGTTATCATTCATTTCGATTTTTAATATTTTGGAATGCTAATTTAGAAAGTTCTCAAACATATGGCTTGCTGCATTGGAGAAATTTTATTTGAAGGCTGTGAGTGTAGTAGCCACGAAAGTGTTTATCAGCCTAAAGAAACTGATAGTTGTCTTACTGTTTATTGCTTTTTATTGCTATAACATCATCAACAAATGCTGCAAATTCAAACAAATTCTTCAATGGTCATATTTTTTCAGTTTACACAATTCTATTTTTTTAGTTTTCATAATTATAATGAAATGACTCTTTTGCATGTCTCCATTAATTGCCAAATCTTTGAACCACCGGAGTCACCTACTATCATCACTGACTTGTACGTTCTAACAAAAAACAATGAATGCAAGTACTTACCAAAAACGACTTTTATGATGATGCTTGACTGATATAAATGATTGCCCATCAGCAACTGAAGTTAATTCTACATTTTTGTGGATATCACGAATACTTTGGGATCTTTAGGAAGGTCTGGGTGTTCAATACGCAACACTTTAAGTAATTTTCATAAAGGCGAATTTGTAACATAAGAGGTGACTGTCCAGTGTCCACTTTGATAAACGACTATGCAAGTTCTGAGGTTCTTTCTTATCACTGCTAGAATTGAAAACATTTTGATAGTCAAAGTCACAGTAGGTGCTGTAGAAGTCGTAACGTGATTCAGCGTCTTCACTTTCAATAGATTTTGAACATGAATTGTATGATTTTTCCAACTGAAACAATTCAGAAGCATCTTCAGGACTGCAAGAAAGCATGTCAAATCCATCCGTACTGGCATTTGCTGTAGCTTGTACAGTAACACAACAAGCATGAACACTACCACCACTTCCTAATGGCAAAGTGGCATCTGGTTCACATGATAACAATACCGGTACTGTGATATCATTTCTACTGCAAATATAGGCAAAATGAGTGTCTACAAAAGTTTCCTTCTCCATTTCTTTTCTTTACTTGAGCAACTACTTTGCGGTGCATCACCCATGTCGCAAAATTTTGCAAACTAAAATATTGTAGGCCTATGGTATACGAGTCTGCAAGATTCAAAATAATATCCTAGCAAAAAATAATTATACCAGCAATACGGTGCATCAAACCCCCCCGACCACAAAACTTTGTCATGGCTATATGGCAAAAATGTTTCTTTTCCTTCAAAAACACATTGTGCAAAATACTAAAAAAATTAAATAAATTCTACTGGGGCCACATCAGTGATGAAAGTTTGGCCAAATTGCAAAAGCAATGATGCAAACGGTACCGGTAGTTTTTGCCGCTTTTGGGCTATTTAGCACAATTTTAACCTGATTTTTTTCCAAAACCATTGCCAATGCAATAATCACAATGAGTGTTGTGATCAAGTCGGCAGCGTGGCCGAATGGGTAAAGGCGTCGTTTTTACGACGATCCTGATCGAATGGTCTGGGTTCAACCCGCACCCTGGCCACGTTGTTGCGTCCTTGGATAAGACGCTTTACGATTATTATCTCTGCTTGGTGGCTTCGAACAAGCAGCAAATTCAGTGGACAAGAATTCGAAAAAATCCACAGGAACATTGGATCATCGGAAACTCCTAAGCAAGTGCGGATTCCTCCAATCACGAAGTAGTCGTTGTTATGAAAAGTGTGCGGATCGTCCAATAAGTTAGCGTCTGACGCTGTCCCGTGGCAGGAGGATAAATATGCGCTACAGCTACATCAATCACCTCTGCCTGGTGCTGATATAGAAGCACACAGTCAGCATTGTTGCTTAAGAAGCATAGCATTAGCTATCCGTAATTAGCCAATGTAGTAGATCTATTACTGCTGAGAGCGAACGCAGAGAAGGCAGGAGTTGCTTTTATTTGCTGTAGTTTGTTTGGTTGTTATACTGGCACAATTGAAAGAACTGAAGAGGGATTTAAGAGTACATTGGCAATCATTAGTCAGCAATCTGCCTTTTCCAACAGATGCTGGATCTTTACTAACTGCTAATTACCAGTACATGTTGCATCAAGTCAAAAATAAAAGCCTAGTCAAGAGCTGCAAATTTAAGACTTACCATGTTAGTGAATTATCACAGCTGCTAAAGTAGCAATAAGTTGCAGAGCATTCTTTTGTTTCCAGATTTCATATCCACACTTACTTTCATATAGGCTTCCAGTAATGGAATGAGATCGTTACTTGTACTCTTCTAAAGCTTATACAGTACAACATACTCAACTGTATTGAATGTGCATCGATAGCAGCAAACAAAATGGCAAAGGCAACCAAAAAGTCAAGAATTACTCGTGAAGCAGTAGCTATATTTGGCCTTGGTGGCAGCAGAACAAAAGAAGATGCAGAAATTACAGGCAGTTGGTTACCAACTAACAAGCAGGTCATAGGACGTTATATGTTTCACAGACAAGAAGGAACTTCCTACAGAACAAAAAGGGACTATGTCAGAATTGTTCAAGAAAAAGTCATTCCATTTTATCTCAAAGGAAACATTTCCGGTATCAACAAAAAGAGGTTGTAAGAAAATCATTGAAATCTTGAGAAGAATGCCAAACTTGGAGAAATATCAGTTGTTACAGACGCCCTCGGTAACTATTATATGCAATTCCTAGTCAGTGGTTGATATCAGGGTTTCGAAAGTGCTCGATAACGGAGTGTTAGAGCTAATATCACAGTAAACCACTACAATATTAAGACATTAAAAATTAAAAACCTATAACCCAACAGTCTGTTTCACCCATAAATGGAATCATCAGGGGTAAAGCTTCATCTCTATTTGATTAAGCTTTACCCCTGATGATCCCATTTATGGGTCATACAGACTGTTGGGTTATAGGTTTTTAATTTTTAATGTCTTAATACTGTAGTGGTTTACTGTGGTATACAATTCCTATGTTACTCCAACGATTTGGAACAGCATGGATGGTGAAGGCTCCAGTTTCAAATCGAATGGAGCAACATAGGAATTACAACGTGCAGTTACAGAGAGCGTCTGTAACAACTGATATTTCTCCAAGTTTGGCATTCTTCTCAAGATTTCAATGATTTTCTTACAACCTCTTTTTGTTGATACCGGAAATGTTTCCTTTGAGATAAAATGGAATGACTTTTTCTAGAACAATTCTGACATAGTCCCTTTTTGTTCTGTAGGAAGTTCCTTCTTGTCTGTGAAACATATAACATCTTATGACCTGCTAGTTAGTTGGTAACCAACTGCCTGTAATTTCTGCATCTTCTTTTGTTCTGCTGCCACCAAGGCCAAATATAGCTGCTGCTTCACGAGTAATTCTTGACTTTTTGGTTGCCTTTGCCATTTTGTTTGCTGCTATTGATGCACATTCAATACAGTTGAGTATGTTGTACTGTATAAGCTTTAGAAGAGTACAAGTAACGATCTCATTCCATTACTGGAAGCCTATATGAAAGTAAGTGTGTATAAGAAATCTGGAAACAAAAGAATGCTCTGCAACTTATTGCTACTTTAGCAGCTGTGATAATTCACTAACATGGTAAGTCTTAAATTTGCAGCTCTTGACTAGGCTTTTATTTTTGACTTGATGCAACATGTACTGGTAATTAGCAGTTAGTAAAGATCCAGCATCTGTTGGAAAAGGCAGATTGCTGACTAATGATTGCCAATGTACTCTTAAATCCCTCTTCAGTTCTTTCAATTGTGCCAGTATAACAACCAAACAAACTACAGCAAATAAAAGCAACTCCTGCCTTCTCTGCGTTCGCTCTCAGCAGTAATAGATCTACTACATTGGCTAATTACGGATAGCTAATGCTACGCTTCTTAAGCAACAATGCTGACTGTGTGCTACTATATCAGCACCAGGCAGAGGTGATTGATCACAACACTCATTGTGATTATTGCATTGGCAATGGTTTTGGAAAAAAATCAGGTTAAAATTGTGCTAAATAGCCCAAAAGCGGCAAAAACTACCGGTACCGTTTGCATCATTGCTTTGTGCAATTTGGCCAAACTTTCATCACTGATGTGGCCCCAGTAGAATTTATTTAATTTTTTTAGTATTTTGCACAATGTGTTTTTGAAGGAAAAGAAACATTTTTGCCATATAGCCATGACAAAGTTTTGTGGTCGGGGGGGTTTGATGCACCCTAACCAGTGATCATACCAGTAAAAAATGCTTTCACTATAGTATACCTGTTTTCTTGGCAGATACCTTATAGAGTTGAATGAGGTAATTTCGAACAGTTTTCCATATATTAACTTATTTCTGTTACCTAGTTGGCGATCACTTCTTCTTAACTGATGCTTTACAAAAAATGGACTTGAGCGTATCAGATGCCAAATGCACAAATTCTAGAAATTAGCATGAGGATTTAAGCACAGTTTTATTTTAGGCAGTGTCTACTGAGCCATAATTTATGGCAGAGTAGAATTGGATGCTGCTATGCTGAAAAGACAATCTTTGCGTCACTCATGTGTGACAAAGCATGATGCTTAGGCCGTACCAAGTTTTGATGACTTTCTTTAATTTCTTAGGAACTTTCACAAACGTTGTGGTTCAACTACCAATTCAATTTACCACCTCAACACATTTTACGCCTCCTCAAAACGTGTTTCTGTGGCAACGTGACAAAAATCAAAAAAATGGCTCTAACTCAGAAACTGCTCAAGCTAGATGCAATTTTTTTAAAATCATGCAGAATACCCAATTTCTTATATGCTCTCAATATATTTTATAAGCCTAGCTGCTCAATTTTTCAAGTAAAATCAAGAAAACATATTTTTTCACTGTTTTGAAATTTTTATGATATATCTCATTGCTGGTTGATTGGTTGACGGTATTTATTCGTACTAAATTTAAGCACTTCACAGATAAATACAAAAAAAAGGGAAACAACGAAAAGACCATACGGTCATCAGTGTCAGCTGCCACCCAACTAAAGGTTAATATTTTAATAAATACTTTTGATGCCAATTACATTTGTAAATTTGGAGATTTTTCAAATAAAAATATCATGTTTTAGCAAATATTAAACAATGAACATAATAAAAAACAAACATGGAGATTTTATGAATTTTTTTTAGTAATACATAGTAACTTTCTATTGGCCATACCGTCATTAAAGCAATCATTGTATTAGAACAAATGTTAATTGCTTCTTAAAAGTGTTCACTGATAGGATAGCTAGTACTGTAAGTCTTGAAAAGCACTAAAATCATCACAGAAATGTAATGTTGAACATATTTCTAATCACTGCTGTATTCTGCTATTTTCACATCTTATTTCCGTGGGCTTTGAAAAATGTTGAAATGTCAATAAAAATTGGCTGCTCTCTGCCCACAAAAGAAAATGACTCTGATAGAATTGTAATTACACTTTATTCACCAAGTTGCCTTGGCCAGGAGACAGCGAAGGGACCTTTCGGTCTTCGAGTCAAGCTGCCACCTGCCCATCTGTCTACCACACACGATGGAAGCTTCACACTGTCCCTTTAATTGCTGAACGTCAAGCAGGGAAGCTGTGAATACCAATTTTTATAGTCTTTGGTTTGACCCGACCGGGAATCGAACCCGAGTCTACCGTATCAGTAGCAGACGCTCTATCCACTCGACCACCGATCGGTTTTTAAAGAACAGCATTTCTCAGTACAAATTCCTTGGCAGTTAAGGAAGTGTTCATGAATTTTAATAGTTAACATGCTAAACTTGAATTTAAGAAATAAAAACTTGAAAAGCAAGAGGTGCGCTGAAAAGACAGCTTATAAAGCGAAGAATTGGTGTTCAAACTATGATTTTGGCTTAAACTATATCAGGGTGTAATAAAAAAAAATTGGCTTTACCTGGTGCATACCATGCACTGAATTGTTCTTCAGAAACACAACTAAATCGGAACTCAAGATTACTGTAGACAAATATAGGGTGGGCCCTAAGTCCTTCACCAAAGCATTTAAAGCAATCCTGATAAGTTAATTGAACTGATAAATCCAAACAATATTTCATTACTCTACAAAAAAACATGTATCTTATTACATGTTCTTTTATAGAGTAGTAAAATAATGTTTCTAATATATCTCATTGCATCTAACATGCATAGTACATCTAACATGTATTAGTGATTATAATTATGTTGATAGATTAAATTCTGTCATAATGATTTTACGCTTTTCAACATATATAATATAGTACTAGCTATCTCATCATTGAAGACTGTAAGACGCAATTAACATGTTCTAATACAACAATCACTTTATAATGACAGTATAGCTAATCGAAAGTTAGCATATATTACTACACAAATTCCATATTCTACACAATGAGAAATGTCATAAAAAAATTCAACAAAAACAGTGAAAAAGATGATTTCTTGATTTTATTTGAAAAATTGAGCAGTTAGACTGAAATAATGTACCGTATTGAGAGCAAATAGGAACTTGGATATTCTGCATTTTTAGACAAAAAATTTTTGCATCAAGCATGAGCGATTGCAGAGATTGGGCCATTTTTTAAATTTTTGTCATGATGCCATGGAAAGGCATTTTGAGGAGCATAAAACTTTAATCAAATAATTTTGATGGTAAATTGAATTGGTAGTTGAACCACAACTTTTGGGAGAGTTCCTAAGAAATTGAAGAAAGTCACTAAAAACTGGAACAGCTTATTGATGCTGGTTTGGTATTAATGGTGGTTTTGAATGGTTTCTGTTATGATTGAGGCTTTGTGGTATAGTGGTGATGCTGCTGTCTCATAAGCATGAGATGGTGGGTTTAATTCTAAGCATAGATTTTTTTTTGATTGAGATTGAAGATTCATGGTTGTCTTCAGTCAAGGCATTAGTTTGACATTAATTTGCCCATAACAAGACAGAGCAAGGTGAGCTAAGGTAATAGGAAACCTATAACAGTACACAATATACGCCATACACCATATCGACTTCACCTGGTCTAAACTAAGAAAACCATAGTGGGCACAATAGACGCTGCCTTTATTTTATCCATTTCATTGTCTGGCATTATCCCAGGCTTTGGGTAATTTTGGATATATGATAAATAATCTAACAGGACCTTATGAGTTAGACTCAAATTTGTTCAATTCTAACTGCCAGTGCATCTTCTCTCCGAAAAGGCGTACTTGCTTCCTAATAGAAATGGAAAGGAAGTGGCTATTTTGCCTCTAGAGGCAAAATAGTGTTTTTCCTCTGTTTGGGTTAAGGTTAGGGCTAGGGTTGGGATTTGGTAGGGATGTTCATTACCGATTCTTTGCTAATTTCGAATCGATTTCGAATCAAATGTTTCGATTCCAGTATTTCGATTCCTAATTCCGATTCACTATTTACATATGACAAGATGTTGGTGCTGGTAACGAAAAATTTTATCAAAATCAAAAGCTCGTAGAAAAGTAAACAAACACTTAAAAGACAAAGAAATCATGTGCGTGCAACAAACTCTCTGCAGTGCGTGCAACAAACACGTTTATTTCCGTCTTTGTCCAAGACGGGAAGTTCAAAATGGTCCCATACATCAGATGTTCTTTTTCTTCCTGCCGCTGAACACTTCATAATTACCCAGACTATCGCAATCGCATGTAAATTTAAATTTAAATTGAAGTCTTAATTCTCTATCTGTAAAAACTTTTGTTATGACTAGTATTATGTTATACCTGTCCTTTTGTAACTGAAGATTTAATAACAGTAAAGTTATGGTAACGATCTCCGCAGAAAGACTTTTGGTAATTCAATATCTGACATTTACATGATCAGTGCCCAGCAAACTGCTAAAAAGTAACCACATCTCCACAATCACAAAAGTAATTGTGACGTTATTGTTTATTTGCACATGGGACTTGCGAAAAAGCAGTGAGGCGAGCGGGTGTTTTTTTTTTTGGAGCGCATTTGCAAACACGTGCGCTACTGCATTTGCGACAATACACACGGCCAAGCATGCGAGTGTGCGTGAAAGCGGCGCCGTCTGTACCAACCATCTCTCCAATCATCATGCGAGGCAATTAAATGACGCTGTTACGTAACAATGCTCGTGATGCGTGTTTATTTTCCGTACAAAGCAGTGCTGCCTAAAAACTTAGCGCGAGTATTTTGATTCAGTAGTATCAAAAAAAGATTTCGGATCATTTGGGAATCGGAATCGAAATACTAGAATGTACATCCCTAGGATTAGGGTTAGATTTTGGGTTAGGGTTAGGATTAGGCTTAGGGCTAGTATGGCACTTGCGGCAAAATAGCCATTAGGACTATTTTGCCTCCAAATGGCAAAATAACATGGGGCTATTTTGCCTCTAGAGGCAAAATAGCCACTGCCAAATGGAAATGTCCATTTCTAACTCAAATTTCCTCTTTAATTGGTTTGAACTCCCAATTCTACACTTTGGCCTTATTAGTAAATAATTCGACTACTTAACCTTTTAGCTTTACTGGTGATAGACAGCAGTGTTCCCTTTAACTTTTCATCTCCTGCGTAAATGCCGGAAATAGTGGGAACGTTTAGAACTCAATGTGAAAATGCCGCAGCTTTTGAGGCATTCTCGATATGTGGCAACAATTTTCTGTTCGAATTTTGGCTTCTCCCACTCTTCCCTCCAAAAAAAGCTTTGCGCTGGCGGAGGCATCTTATTCTCCCTTTTTATGTTGTTCTCCAGATAAAAAAAAAGGTTATCAGTCTCAGAGATCCGCAAGTATTCTAGTGATCTACGGGCTTCGTCCAGTAAATAAGAGCGTCAAGTTGTGAACTGCAGCTGTGTCTACAGTTTTTGGCATAAAATAAAAATGCTGATTTTTGGCGCGAGAAAAAACGCCTGACTTATCAAAAATTTGGTGCGAAAATGTCGGAAACAATGTCACACTTATTGCACTTTTTTGCGCTTACAGGGAACACTGATAAACAAACTACAAAACCAGAGGAAAAAAGCCAGTACAAAGTTGAGGAACAAATTAAAAACTAAAAATCAGCTGGTTACCACTTTTTTCTCAGTTCTAGTGACTTGCTGACTACTAGGTTTTGCATCATCATAGGCAGGCAGTTAGGCTGTTTCAGGTTTAACCATATGTCTGAAATTACCCCACATCCAAAACAGAAAATTACCATACCTCATTTTATACTAGGCCTACTGCAATCTTTTTGTACAGAACGATTTGTACTGCCAGGCAATTAAGGTAGGGTAAGATCGGGTAATTCCGGACAGCCATGGGCAAATTCTGGACATGAAAGTAAAATTGCAATTAGTGCGTGTTTGAATTACCTATATCGATGTAGATATTCATTTCGATAATTAAATAATTGCCAGCTCATTTTATGTGCAATAAAACTATTCTGCGTAGTTGCTCTCTGCTTTCATTTGCAGATTAGGTTATGAATTAATTTGTCCTATAAAGTACCCAAATATGCTCTCACACCCTGTTTTCCAACCAAACCAGAATCCTGGTAGGTTTATTCATTCATAACTCCAATTTTTCCGCAATAAGTGAAATCCATTCCTACTTTGTATCCAAATCTAACTTAGAAAAATCCTTAGGAGTAGGAGTTTGCGAGTCGAAATAATTGTAAAAGAAAAAAACGATTTAGAAGAGAGCTTGGAGGTGAAAAATAAAAAAGCCTAAATTGCTGTACTTACAAAAAGGCCTATGCATTAAAAAGTGACAAGCTGCATTCAATAAATCCGCAATTTGTGGCAGAAAATCAAAGTTAAATTCATAAATCTGGCATTGGGGTGGCGTAAAATAAACCGAATCCCCGACTCTACAATAATTTCGGAATGGTTGTTAACTGAAAACAGCTGCTAATTCGAGCACATTTTGCGAAATAAAGATCTTTATTGGAAGTTTATCCACAATGAAGGTGTTAACAGGGAAATTTTGATCAACATGGCTTAAATTTATCCATTTTAAACGACATGGCGCAATGGCTAAATTGGCACTAGGCTGGTGCAAATGGCCTGCAGAGTGCATTAAAATTTTCAAAAAAGTAGGCCTACTTAATTATGCTTCTTAACATATTATTCCAGTTTATAAGATTTATAAATATGCTATCGAAGAGTATCAAATTTGCACTTTTGCCTTTATACTTTATACTATTTTTTTCGAACCAGTGTTTAGACCAATTTTTTCATCCATTTCTAAAATTTTTTTTTTGAACCAGTGTGAAACTACCTATAGTTCATTATTGAAATGCACAAATGAAAGCAATAGATTTGGAGTTGATTGAAGAAAAAAGCAGAGAGAACAAAAATAGCAGATTTTTGTCTGGAATTACCTGATCTCACCCTACACTTCCCAGCAATGCTTGACTATTCCACCTGAGACATCAATGTTATTATCATGCAAGTAGCCTACCTTTCACAACGCATGTTTCTAGACCTAACAGAGACAGACTGATATCAATTTTTTCAAACTGGTACCAACAAGCTCTGGGCTTCTGGTATTTTCCCCCTAAATACCGGTAGGCTACCATTATTTTCTTGGTTGAGCGCCTGCAATGAAAGCTGTAAATACCATTTTTTAAATCTTTTAGTACCAGTATGATTTAACAACAAATTCGAACCAAGATCTGCAACACGAACTCGCTAACTACTAAGCCGCCATTCCAGCGCAGTACCGGTACCGTAGGTAAGGTAGGCTTACTGCTACCCATGACTGCCTGACGAACTAGGCTACCGTACCTAAATAGGCTAAGCCTTAGTGGTACCATTTGCTACCAATCTTTAAACATAACAGCTGTTAGTCTACCGGCAGACCAGTATTCACAATTACAAGAAGCCAAATTAAGTTAATTACATCTATGGGCTACCGGTATTATTTACCGGTACCAGTATAGAATAGGTACGGTATGAGCAGCCCAGTTGGTTATTAACACTTCTACTGCCAAACTTCATCTAAATCAACGCTTCGAATGTTGCACTTTTCGCTACTATACTTGCCTATTTTAACAGACTAAAGACAATCATACCAGTAAATCTGCAACAGTATCAAAGGCAACAACAAGATAGCCTACCGGTACATCCAATTTCCTTTTTTGTTTGCTTCCAATCCATGCAAAAATATACTAAATATTACTCCACCAAGTGGAGATAATAATTTTTTAAAAATTAAAAGGGAAATCATTACAAAAAGGCCTGTACTAATTTTTAACCTTGCAAAAACAACAAATTGTATTGGTTTAATTCAGAAATAAGTTTAAGGTTAATTTTAAAAATTTTATTGTTACAATCTATAAATATTTTTGCTATATGGATATTCCATAAAAAAATCATACATTCTTAAAATAGATGTTATTATATTCTTCAAAATGTTTAGGCAAAAATTGTAGAAAAATTTCAATCTACTAACTACAACTGTTTTAAAAGCTGATAAAACGTATTATTTACTACATAAATTTCAATTTCATAGTTAGCACATTTATTTTTCTGCATTAATTGCATGGTTTGTAAGACAGGTAAAAAAATAATGATTCTTGGACTTAGTCATATTAATTGTAATTAGCGGTATATTAATTGTAATTACATTTTATTCACCAAGTTGCCTTGGCCAGGAGACAGCGAAGGGACCTTTCGGTCTTCGAGTCAAGCTGCCACCTGCCCACCTGTCTACCACACACGGCGGAGGCTTCATACTGTCCCTTTAATTGCAGAACGTCAAGCAGGGAAGCTGTGAATACCAATTTTTATAGTCTTTGGTTTGACTCGACCGGGAATCGAACCCGTGTCTACCGCTTCAGTAGCAGACGCTCTATCCACTCGACCACTGATCGGTCATAAAGTTCCATATAAATTTTTTCACCAGCAATGCTCAGGCTTTTAACAGTTGATACAATGCGATAGCTAGCAAACCAATATACAGGTACAAAAAGTGTCATAAAAACCTCTGTGAAACAATTTTAAAGAACACGTGAAAAACTCATGAAAAACTCGTGACAAAACACGAGAAACAAGTTTCACGAGTTATCAACCAGTTTACCACAACACATCTCAATAATTAGTTTTTTCTTTGAAAGTACATCATGTGGTGACTAACAAACGACTAATAAGTACAAAATAAGTATCAGCTATTGGAAAAAATTTTTTTCGAGAACACGTTCAAAACTTGTGGAAAACTTGTGGCATAAAAACAAGAACGAGTTTCACGAGTTTTCCACCAGTATGCCACAACAAGCTAAATTAGTGACTTTTTTTTAATATAGCATAATGTTATCATGTGCAAATTAAAATTTTATTGTTCGTGTTGCATAAAAATTCTTTATTGAAAACTCGTGTTAGACTTGTGGAAAACTTGTGTTTAAGAACGAAACACAAGTTTCACGACTTTTCCACCAGAAAACCACGTGGATTCACGTGTCAATGTTTGCTGGGATTATCTTTTAGTTATTTTTCTCTGCTATGAAATGCTAGCTTGGAAAGTTAGGCTATTGTACCGATATACTGCAAACTTTTACCGCAACTGATTGAATTGGGTTACCGATAGCCTACATGCCGTTAAGGTCTCGAAACCATCATAGGCTATTTTCGGCTTGGCCAAAATATAACCACTATTCTGAAACCTTCTAGGCCTATATTATAAAAAATTCACCCGAAATCAAAAGCTTTAACAACAATTTTTCAGTGAAGTGTAAGCTCAAGCCTACCCCTGAGGTGGCTCGAGATTTTGGAAATTTCCAAGTCCAGCTTGGCAAATTTTTATTTCAAGTTCGCTTTTAGAATACCACAGCGGTTCAAGCTGAACTTCAAAGCTCCCAAGTAGGTTCCAAGCTGAGCTTGAAAGTGCTACTTGAAATTTTTCTTAGAATACCAATTTTGAGCCCATGCAGAGCTTGAGCTGTACCTGCTGCTCAAGTCCTCTCTTAGAATACGGGCCTAGGTATAACATCTAATTTGAGCAATAAAGATACCAGGTATTTTGACTGAAACAATTAATGCTAAAGTGGGCAAAAAAAAATCCATATTTTTCGACAAAATTTCAAATTGCATGCCCTCCTTTCCCTGTGAACCGAATGAGCAGAAATTCGGTACGTGGGGTTTCTATGACTAATCTAACAATTCGCGGGGGTGATGGGTTAAATTTGAAAAAAAGTTTTTTTGAACAACCCTAATAAGCATTCATCAAAAAGTACAGTAAAGTTATCACTTTGCAAATTTATGCAGGTCAGCTAATAAGCATTTTGTTAGGGGCCCCCGACGACTTTGTGCCATCCACGCATGCCGTAATACTAGAGCAAGACGGATACTTTTTCTGACTGATGCCGATATTTTGAAAAGGTTTTGGCCGATAACTGATGTATTGTAAATGCAAAAAAATATGAAGTTAATTTCCAAGTGCCTTAAAACATGTCCAAACCACGCACAACATTCTACTACATTCATGAGAATCTATAAAATTAATTAAAGTTTTATATTGTAGTTTAAAAAGCCGAACTTTTCAACATTTATGCCCCCAAAAGCATCGCTTACAATCGTAGATAGTATCTTTTTTGTGATGCTGAACACCCAATCACTGGAAACTGAAGTAGGGATTGTTTGATTTTGATTAGTTACGAACAGGCTTGGAAAAATTATAATCGTAAGTGACAAAATTGTAATTAATTACACGATTTTGCGGTAATTGTAATTGAATATTTTTAAAAGTCGATAATAATCGTAGTTGTAATTGAAAAATTTTCGGCCTATTTTCAATTACAATTACTGTATTATTCACGAACATAGATGATAACAAAATCTGTTTGAACAATGTCAATTTTTCCCCGGTTGCAAATCGATATTTTCTACCAGTTGCAATCACATCTGACGTCATGCTAGAGTTAATTTCAGAGATAAAGTTAATCATATTCATAACTTGGCACCTACTCCAATCATAACTAACACTAACTCTAAGCCAAAAAATAGCCTAACACAGAGTAGACCGATGACGTCAAATGCGACTTTAACCGGTGGTAAGTAACTATTGTAATTTCAATGCTACATATGATAATAAGATTTTGTGTGCTTTTTTGCTTGCTTGCTCTTGTGTGCATGTCAAAGCGACACAAATCGTTCTATTTTGTATGACCATGCTAAATATGTGATATTATTGGTAAAAGTTAAAATAGTTTTAAATAGTAGTTGTAATTTTAAGTTGTAACGTACACAATTTCAACTTTTTTACAATTTTTAATTGTTAAAACTTATTTTCTTTTGCACAAATAATTGCGGCATGATACCATGGTTTAGCTAACACCATAATGTTGCTGGAAGCGATATGAATTCAATAACATGCTCAATAACTGCTTCCTAACGAAATTACGTATTACAAAAATTAAAGTTAAACAAAGACTGATGGAAGAACAAGGATAGAGAAAAATGGGGCTTTAATAGTTCTGGTATAGAAATGCAAAACAAATCCACAGTTTTTACCAGTGCGGTCGCTACGGGAGGCCGTGCCCCCCTAACGACTGCTTGTGCCTCCACCCCATTTCGATTTACTCAGAAAACGTTTTGGAACATGACGTAACGACAACACAACAGGCAATAATGGAAAAAGGGACAATAAAGTTCAAACATAATTCTCGTCTGAAGTTTTCGCCAGTCTTAGCGAAATTGCTGGCCACCAACTGCTGTACATAAATGTGACGCAAATAATCAGTCTTATAAACACGGAATAGAGATGTAAGCCGATAGAATCGATATCGATACTTCGTTAGTGATTATGACCTAAAACAATACGTGAAAACATTTTTTGAAAAGGCTAGCTGGTTTTGTTTTTTAGAGAACATTCAAATTTTTTTAGGTCGCAGTCAGTTGCCAACCAGGCGGAAGGGGCTAAGGGGGCTTCAGCCCCTTTAGGCTAATCATTTAGAAAATTTAACCAAAAAACACAAGCGTTTAAACGTGTTTTGGACTTGATCTTAAGCATGGGGGGGGGTTGAAGGGGCTAGGCAATTTAATTCGTTCAATGACATCTGAATTTTAACAATTTACTGTAGTTATTCATATGGCTTCAAACACGAGCGAAAAGTGATTGATATGGCATTAAAATTGCTAGCTACTTTTTGCAGCAAAATCACAAAAATCACTCAGCGGCTGGAGGCTCTCCTCCCCAGGCCCCCTCAGGGATACGATTAAGTTGCATCGGTTTGTTCAGCACGGGGCCTAAATTAGACAATTTTTGTGCAAAAAAATTTTACCTTTGATTTAAGTTCCATCTCTCTTAGTAAAATACTGGTTGTGCTTCTGGTGGCATTCACTGCTGCCGACAGATTTTTCAAGCGATTTTTCGGGCGGCAAACAAAACGAGCTAAGAAACGCTGCCTGCCTTATGCATCCCTTTTTTCAGACAAGAAGACAAAATTTTTAAAATAGCGCATATTTTGGAGCTGTAAAATATCAGTTCTTAAGTGGAAAAGTTTAGTCTATTTTAGTGCCTCCCCCACTTTCGGCTTAAGTGCCCCATCACGTCGTTTGCTCTGGCGACGGCATTGTTGTTGACACAAGCAAAACTCGAGGCCTCGAATGTACGCAAATTGGTTGCAATGTTTTGAGAATCTCTTCATTGCAATTGTGATTGAAACTGTGATTGAATTACAATTACTTGAATAATCGTAATCGAAAATTAAAGGTTGTAATTGTATTTAAAGCAAAAATAAGTAATTTTTCCAACCCTGATTACGACTGCAGAGCAAACGAGTGTTTAATGAGTGTTTTTGCAGGCCGATGTTTATCCGCAGAAAAAGACGATACGATATTATTGACTTGTTCCATTACTGGCCGATAAATATCGACTGGCCGATTATCGGTTGAGCTCTACTTAATATAGCTCTGAACATTGCACATATCACTCGACTAAAAGGGGCTAAGCCTCTGAAATGTGTGAGCCGGAATTCTCTTTAATCCTTTCGAGCTGACTTGAAACCAATTTTGCTAAAAAGGAACACATTTAAACGCATTATTGTATATTGACGTAGTATATTGACCAAAACGATTTGTAAAATTCAGTGAATGGTTGAAAAAGTTGGTTTCTTGCAAACCACATCAGTCTACAAAAAGATCGAAGACTTCGCAGACATTCCACAAGAAATGCAGTTGCAGTGATAAACAAAGACGGTGGAGGACGAAAGCGACACCATTAGGTTTCAAAATATTTGTAGATTTGCGTGACGTAAGCCATAACGCGCTGCCAATCAGGACGTTCCTTGGTTGTCATCTCTTCTTTAGTGAGAGTGGGTTCGATTCCAACGCTTTCTGCAGCTGCAAATGCAAGCCGGAAGTTCTTCGCCTATCAAAACAACGTCAGCAAAATGAGTAACTGCTTCTCAGATGAATCTACTTCTGTCGAAAAGTGATGATCACTGGCAACAAGTCCTGGGTCAGGAATAATAATGTACTCAGTTGTATAACAAAACCAAAACTTAAAAAAATCGTCTAATTTGTGCAATTTCAACTTGTAAATAAATTCAAGAGTATTTATCGGAGTACATTGATCAGCATTCAACAGACTACTGTATGAAAATCATCAACTTTATTTTGTACTCAGCCTTGAATGGCGATGCCGCATCACACCAAAAGAGCGTTTTGTTTTGCCACTGACATAACTAACTTTAAAGACAATATCTGATCAATGCACAGTTCAGCTTATTATATCTATGTACATTTATTTTATGAAGGGAAGGAAACATTAGGTTCTTATGAAGATAATTTTAAACGAAGGCGCCTAAAAGCACATAAGGCCCAGTTGTTGTCTAGATAACTTCAGGACCGGTTTACACTGTGCGTAAAATCGTAAGCGTTCGAAAGTATTCTTAGTTTATTTTAACCAACTGAAAGCTTTTACACTGCTATGGCGGTACGCCGGGCATACCGAATTTCTGTCTAAATACGGTACACTAAAAATATGCTCGAACGCTCACGATATTACGCAGTGTAGACTGGGCCAAAAAGTGGAAGTTTCGTTGTTAGAAGTCTGACAGCCTCCCTACTTTCAGTTGTTGCTGTGACGAGTCATCTGCAGTGTTGTCATAATTCTGTCGTAACGTTTCGTAGGGAATATGTGCAGGAAGATAAGAGTGAAGAAGAGCGCACAGTGCAAGACCATCTGACCAGCTACTACTGAAGTTGGTGATGTCGATTTCGGGATACGACTGAAAATGTACGCAGTAGTTGCAATTACACCTTGTCCAAAGAGACAGCGAAGTCACCATTATGGCCCTTCACACAAGCCGGAGTGCCGTTTTCCAGCATATCCATTAAACTATGTTATTCTGTTCAAAAAAGCCGGTAGTCTTACATCCGACCAACCAAGTTTGCTGCCTGTTCCACAACTACAGAGTTTGTCATAAATACCATTGCAGATAAATTTATCTTTCCCTTTTATTAATTTAACTCTTATTCCCCGTCCACTCTGCGCAAAAAATCGTAAGCGTGCGAGGGTATTTTTAGTATATTTTAAACAGAAATTCCATACGTATCGCTTCACCAGCGTACAAGCTGCCGATTAGTAAAAATAAACCATGGATATGTTCGTATGCTCACGATTTTGAACACAGTGTAGACTTAGCCTAAATCTGCATTATGTTATTTCGTTACATCCTATTATTTTGTAACATAACCGCAGTTTCATGAGCTATTTCCTTCATTCTCATGAGAAAAACACAAAAGTTAACTTCAGTAGCTCTAGAAAATCCCGCGAAAATAGCAAAACTCACAGAGGTTTTTTCTTGGCACCACTGCAGTAGGGCATTGCGTTTGGAGCCGCCGTAGCGACGTGCCAGGAGGGTCAACGAATCGTTACTGGAAGACGGTTTCGTTGTAGTCAAGATTTGAGAAGGGTATTTCGTGGCAGCTAAAGAAAATAATCACTGCTGAGAAATGATGAAACTTAGTAAATCCAGTCACCTATTGCATTGCAATTTGTTTGACGCATCTTCAACCAGCTTTCGCACATTTTCTTCCGAACGATACATTTATCCTGAACGGACGACGAAGTTGTTTTTTTCTCCAAATGATTATCAAACTTTGTGCCGAAACTAAATAAATCTGATTCTTTTTCAATAAGATTGATTGTAAGTCGCAACGTTCAAATAAAATGGACTATACAACAGTTTTAACTCATCTTTTCTTAGTTAAGCCGCTCATCAAATCCTGGTCCAAAACCTATTTTTGTTTCACAGCACCAGGACAATGTGTGGTTTGCCCATTTTTAGTTCAACATCTCTCCTTTTCTTAGCTGGTCTCAGATATTTTTTCTATGTTGTGGTATTTAATGGTTCAATGTAAAACGAGTAAACAAACTTACTTTTGGCAACAGCAATCACATTGTTTTCTTGCGTTTTTCTTGGTTCTTGAGCAGAGTTGCGACGAAGTAAAGAAGAAATATCTAATATAAACAAAACCGCTTAAAAAAAAAAAAAAAAAAAAAACTGATCAAACTAGCATCTACGAATACTTATATATCTGAAGCTTTAACAAAATGCAGAACAAATTTTATACCGGTGGTTGGACTAGGCTCTGAAGTCCCAGATTTGCTACCAAGTCCTTCCGGAGTGATTGGTGAAGGTGATGGAGTATTGTTGACGGGGTGATGTCGGGGTATGGGGCTTACTGCGGCCGTGATGGGTCCACTTGATGAACGCATCTTAAAGGTAGAGTCAGTAGAAAGCATAGGGCGTATGGGAGATTCAGAGGATTGCTTGCTGAATGACTTGATAAGTCCTTGAACTCCCGGGGAGCTATCACGTCGAGCGAAATTCTGAAAATGTAGTTCGTGAGAGCTAATCGTTGCGAGTAGCCGACGAATAAGGTAGATAACATTTCCACATGAATATGATACGCTGAACACTACTATTAGACTTCACGTTGGAATTTAATTTTTTCCCCTATTTTCTCAGTCCAAACTCGAAAATCTTTTAATCATTTAAAATTTCATAAGCCAATTTTCTCATTGGAAGCAAGTAATATTACCGCCTGGATGTAAAACTATTTAAAGACATTAGACATTACTAGTTTATTTTATGCATACGAGAAAAACAAAAATAAAACAAACAGACAACAAACAAAATAAATATGTGTATTGTGTACACTACACTGTCTGATAAACAAACCCAAAAATTCACCGCAAGGAAAGACTGCGATGAGATCGATTCAGTCTTTGAGTCAAGCAGCCATCCTCCCAATTAAACTGGATGCAATTAGCGATATTTTTACGCGTATAAATAATAATAACGGCTGCAGTTGAGAACTAATTAAAAGCAAAAAAAAAAAAAAAAAAAATTAAAAAGACTGATAGAATTAATGAGTTGTATGGCTAGCTTGATAATGAGAAATATTTTTAAATTGATTGTTATTTTTTAAGTTGTTTTAAATTTGGAACAGGGTAATCTTTTAATTCTTGAGGGACATTAATAATCTTTGGCATTTTGCTGTGGAGAATCTAGGAATTTGTATTGCATTAGCTTGACGGGAGGAATGGGAGTGTACACTGTACATTAGTGTACAGTCCAAACTTTGATCACTTTTACTAATTTGTTTTCGGTTATTCACCAAAAGTCTTTGTCAAGCGTGCATTCATGGTATGAAGAAAACTAAAAAGTACACACTTAGCTTCACAGCAGATCATCATCGATTCATAAAAGTTCAATCTATTGTAATCCAAATTGTTTAATATATTTCAATACTTGATCAATCTGAGAACTTTAAGAACAAAACAATTTTGAAAATGTATCGCAATGTTAACTTTCTTTCCACTAATGGACATTGTGAACATTTCAATCATACCTCGCGTATGCCACTGCTTTGACGTAATGATGACGCGTCAAGTATAACAGTCGAGTTTCCAGATACAGTGGAAACCCACTTTCTCCTTAACTGATCGTTTTCCACGTGAAGTTTCGTCACTTTCTCCTCCAAACCCTGATTCATCTCCCGCAACCGAGACACTTCCGATTGCGTTTCTAAAATTAATTTCTGTTATTAATTTAAATGCTGCAAAAGTAAGCTAGGATGCGAAGCGAAGAACACGCCAGAAATAACTTCACACCAAATTTCATAATTTCAGTATCCGACATTTCAAAATAGCTGAATAAAAATAATGACTGAAAATTAATTTTTGTATCAGCACAAACGCAAAACCACAGGAAACGTAACTTGACGTTTTGTGAAGGAAACTTTGGCAAGCTTATTGCACCAGAAATTTGATATTTTTTTGTATTAATTACGATCCTACTGTAACCCAAGCTAAAATCTAAAACTAATTTGGTTATTAAAATTAAAACTTAACCTTGAAAAGCCCAAATAAATACGAGAGTAAGCTTCGATGAATATTCCTTCGTTTCCTTTTCTCTTGTTATAAATTTTCCGGTGAAATAGCCTATTCCAAAGATTTCTCTTTTTGTCAAAAGTAATCAAAAGATAAAATTAGTCGCAAAACAAAGCACAGCAAATTAAAGTAACGGCGAAACGTTAGTCGTGTGCTAAATAAAAATAGTAAAGTTAGCAATAAACTACTGTGTGCTGTCAATCCGCCTCGCCTGCTTTCATGTCGTTGGCAATCATAACCGCCATCTGCAAATCATTCTGAAACTGCTTCCACTCTTCAGACTGATTGCGCTGCTCTTTCTTCAGTTGCTGAATTTCTTTTTCCAAGCGGAAACGCTCCTCCTACAAAGTTTCAACACAAGCTATGTAAGTTGCCATCCAACTTTTCAGATTTTTAAGTATAAAAAATTACAGCAATAAACTTTGCCTGAAAAACAAGTACCTCTATATTATATTGTTTAGCAACTTGAAACATGTAGACTTGAGATTCCGAAGTCGTAATATCCAAAATAACGCATCCAGACCAACAAGGGTTTTGATGTCTTCAAATATTATGTTTTCGTTGCTGCCAGCTAAGGTATCTATTCTAGTTGCAAGGATAGGCTGCCGGTTATGAAAAATTTGCACGAGAAATCAGCGTTCTACCAAATATTACTACTATTCATTATTCAGTCGTCAAGACAAACTTGTCAAATTCTATTTTGTGACTTCGCACATATTCGTAGCTGCAATTTAAACACACTAGTTAGAAACAATTTCTGATCAATAAAGAACAAAAACAAAAAAATCTAATGCCTGTAGCTACTCATGAACAGTAGCAACAACAAAACTAGGCGTTTAGGGATGATTCAAATACGCTACGTCCAAACATGTCAACGTACAGTATTTCTTTTCACATTTATTATAAAAATCCTTCGTCAGACAGCGCCACAACGACGAATAGTCTACTTAACCCGACTGGAAGCGTTACGTGTCTTTTCAAGATACAACACATTGCCAAAAAACCTTGGGGCGACTTTCGGAAAAGGGACCTCGCCGTTACGTTGAGGTGGTGGGAGGTTGGTGTACGATAGGCTTTTGGTCCAGACCAGTGGTTCCCAAAGTTTTTCAAAAAAAATTCACAACGGACCCCTCGCAATTTTTAAATGTTTGTCGGCCTTTTCGCAAGACTAAAAAAAAAAAAAAAAAAAACACAGGTAAAAAAAACAAAACAAACTAAGCTTTAGCTAGGCTACAGGAGTACCTAACTATAGTAGTAGCGGCCGACAAACTGAACATTTATCTCCATGACGCCATTGGGGAGTCGGGTAGCGTGATCACAACGAACGCATAGGAAGCAAAAAAAATCTCGCAAGCATAGATTGCATAACTCTTAAACACACTGGAGTCGGAAGCAAAATTATTAAGCTATGAACCAAGAAAGGCTAAACCAAATTTCTTTCGCCGACCTTCTGAAAGTGATTTACGGACCCTGAAAGGTACGCGGACCCCACTTTGGAAACCACAGGTCCAGACCTTGAAGTGTGGCCCGACTGTTGGGTCTCTGCGCCCTTATCCGAAGAGATCGGGCAGCACCATACGTATTGCCAGTTCGGGAATCACACCTACGAGGTGTGTTCAATAAGTAATGAGAAAATATCAGGAGAGACATTAACTGTTGTTCAATCAAAATGGTACTTTATGGTGAAATACACAAACGTTTATTCTATAAAATGGCTAATCAGCAACTATCTATCTCGATAAGTTTTAATATAGTATCAAGTGTATTGTAACCAATCTGACAAGGTTTGCCGATCTGTGAGCACGTAGCAAGAAGCAGGAAAACATGGAGTAACGTTATGCCATTAAATTTTGTGTTGAACTTAAGAAAACCAAGCAGTAAGCATCTGGAATGTTAAAAGAGGCCTCTGGGGATGAACAGATGAGAAAAAGCAAGTTTTTATCGTGGTTCAACAAATTTTCCAAAGGAAGCGAACAGTTGGAAGATGAATCCAGATCTGGAGCATCAAAAAGTGCACGCAAGGAGAAAAACATTCAAAAAGTGCAGAAATTGATGATGCAAGACCGTCAAATGTTTGTGAGGTTGTTATCTGAAGCTGTTGGCGTTGGTATTGGCATAGTAAACACAATTCTCACCGAAGATCTTGAGCTCCACAAAGTTTGTGCCAAGTTTCTACCAAAGAAGAGAACTCAGCAATGGAAGAGTGGTCAATGGTGATTCAACCAGGATAATGCTCCATGTCACAAGTCAGCACTGGTCATCACCTGAATGGCCGATAGGGGAATGAAAACCGTACAACACCCACCCTACAACCCTAACCTAGCCCCCTGTGACTTCTTTTTTTTCCCATGCATGAAAGAAAGCCTTAAAAGAATCAGATTTCACGCAGCTGAGAAGTTGAAAAAGTCATCGGAAAATTGTCTGATGGGATCACTCATGAAGGACTTTGAGAAAATTTTCCAGAATCAGGAGCGACACATGAAGACGTGTGTAGATGCGGGAGGTAGTAATTTCGAAGGCCAAGTTTTGTGAGCCTATGGAAATAAATGGTGCTTCTCCTGAAATTTTCTCATTACTTATTGAACATACCTCGTACTGACAGCAACCTTTCAAACACGACCTAGAGAGTAGACACTCTACCAGCCGAAAAAAGCCGTCGCTCACCTTAAGAGAAGAAACTTGACTTTGAAGCTGCTGTATAATGTGGTTGTCGTGTTTTTTCACAGCCATATGCTGCTCCACCGAATCCTGCATCACAAACAAGGTCTCGTTCGCTTCATCTAAGTTCGTCTGCTTGACCTGCAATTCCTCATGAAGTTTGTCAATCAACTCTGATAATTCAGACAAGTCGTGTTTGCTCTGAAAAACATAGATCAACCGCTGTAGAGTTGTTCTAAATAGGCATGGAATGCACGTTAGACATAGCAAACAATAAACACAGTGACAACTAGGCATAGTAGAACCCTACCTTTATTAAGTCTGTTTAGAATAACAGGCGGTTGTACGTAGTACCAGATACAACACTCTTAAGTTGGTGTTTTTTTTTTTAGGCGGAAAACTAAAATTTGTCTAAATCGCCAATGCAGAAAGTTCTAGGGAATCTAGACAAAATGCAAAGAGAAGAGGCAACAGCAATCGAAAAACTTTGCAAGGCTTGAGAAAGAAATTGAACAGATTGAGAAAGATGCTTGCAATCAAAAATGAGGCCAAAGATAAGCGACATTATCACAGAGGCGAGTTAATAGCATTCGCCGCATATTTTTGAAGGGCACTCTTCCTTGTACTACCACATTGTTTTGCTACGTTGCAACGTCGCCTTCAACCTAAACTTAAAAGCAAGAACTTGTAGAAATAAAAATAAAGCCTAAATTGTAACTATTAGGGTGCATTTTGTCAAAACGACATCCTACCACTACCGTTTACCAATACAACACGGAATAAACTGGAAACTTCATTTTTTTCGCAGAGTCGATAAGTTTTTGTGGATTGAAACCATAAAAATGTTAATGAAAACAAATTGTTAATCAAAATAACTTAAATACTTCTCCGTCGCCTCAACGTGGTGGGGTGCGGTTCTCTCTCCAAACGTGGGTAGGTCGAAATGGCGGGACAAACTTAGCGAGGGTTCGGCAAGAAAGTCGCCCTCAAAGCCAGCACTGCTTTTTTGCTATGCCGCCCGTTAACCAGTCACAACAGGGCGTCTTTTCCGTTTTTTGACCGGCATCTCTCCTACGCCTCTTAGTCTTGGCATTACTGCGTATTAGCGGTGATGTACAATCACACATTCTAAACCAGGCCATTTTTGCTCAAATCCACGCATAACGGCCCCTCACACCAGCTCCATCTGTGTCCGTGAGGTTGGTAGAAACTTTTTGCAATGCTCAAACTGGTTCTTTCTCGTGATCCTCCCTGCCCCGTGCAAACTTCAGATTGACCTACTCAGCTGGCAACGCCATAAACTGGATTTGTGCTGCTTGTCTGACTACCACCCAAACCTTTTTCCCTTCCAGCACTCCAACCTCTCAGCTTCTCTTTCGCCAGTTCCGCTACCACATCCACACCATGCCTCCACTTCCTTCTGTCGGCTCGCACTAGTTTCTTCTTCTCCTTCTCCTCAACTCTAAAATACTTATCCCTTTCTGCGCTCACATTGCCCCCTACATCAACACACCGTACAATCATTCACACTCCTACACCTTCAATTTTTCGCGCCTTTCTAACTCAATTCACAGCCCCTCCAAGCTCTTCAAATTCTTCAATGGAATGCTGGTGGCCTTTCTATCCCTCGTCATGCCAAGCTTATTTCCTAGCACTTTTCCAATCGTTACAATCTTCTTCAAGAAACTCATTTCACTGGCTCCAGGGATTTTTCGAATCTTTGTATTGTCATCTCTTCGCACTGCTCGTTCCTTCTCCAAGCAAAGATCCAGTTTAGACTGGTATCCAAAACCCAGGTAGAGAACTTTTCTTCAATCTTCTTCAATCAACTCATCTTCAATCAGACCTGGCCTTTTCTCCTGTCTCTGTTTTTTCTGCAGCGCCTGTGGACACTCTTTACAAGATTTCAATCATCTTTTTTCTGACGGTCCTACCCAGCCCTTAAAGTGTAAAATATTGAAAGGGGAATGCTTTCCCAGCCGGAACCGGACGGATTCTATAATGAGTTGCAGGGCGAAAAAGCAAAAAAAAAAAAAAATTCATGCTCATAATAGGTGCCTGATGACTAAAAAAGGTCTTCACATACGAAACAATCATTTTTCATCCTAACTTTTTTTAGGTAAGGCTAGCTACAGAAAAACAACCACGACGCTTTCTTTCTGCGGAGGGACACTAAATTTTCATACGAGGACGCGTTTCCCCTACAATTTACGTACTGGACTCCTGCTTCTGAGCCTCTACACGATTTTATCTTGGGCTTTGCACTATTTTCGACGGTTGGGTGTAGCCCAACTGTTGGGTCTCCGCGGAGTTTCTCTGCGCCATCTCTCGGAAGGGGTCGGGTAATAAAACCACAACAGATAATTATCGGATGAACAAAAATGTGAAAAACAAATTTTCAAATAAATCCGAAACTTTCGACTCCCATTTAGTTCACATATTCATGAACGTTAACTTTGAAACGTTTTTGAAGAAATGAGTTAAAAGGCGAAGGATGATTGTATTCATAGGCATTAATTGGATTGCCTTGAAATTCATTTTAGGATATTACTTCCATAGTTCACAAAATGCAATGTAACTCACAAAAAGTTTAACTTACTGTACTGCAACAAAAATCATTTTATTGTTCTAGTTGCATATTAATCTTCAGTCGCATGACAAGATCAGTCACTAACTTTTAAACAATCCACGCATTGTTTATTGCGATAAGTACTAAGTGCTTAAACGAATCCGCCGCACCTGCTTAAAAGCTGTGGTGATTCAATGCTTCTGTGGATTTCTTCGAACCTGTACAGTGAATTTCAGTTTGTTTGAAGCCACAAGCAAAGATAGTCATCGCAAAGCATCTTATCCACACACGCAGCACAAGACCAGGGTGCGGATTGAACTCAGACTATGTGATCGAGGTCGTAGTAAAAACGACGCTTTTACTTCTTGGCCGTGTAGTTTTCTAATTACAACCAGCACAATTTGCCTTCTTCAGTAGCTTTTATTCGTAAGGCCGTGTGGGTAGTTAACATAAATGACGTTGGAATAAAGTGCGATTGAATGTAACAGTTATGCTTCAAGGTAGATACCATTTCCGTGTTGCTGAATGAAAGCTTCCTCAGACATTGCAGTCGCAGTAAGCCAATCATAGAATTATTCATAACTCCGCTCATATTGATGTAATGCGTCGTTTATATTGATGCTAGTGGTTTTTCAAAACTTTTAGAAGCTATAACTTTCAGTAAAATGAATGTATTTTTTACCAGCAAAACGATTTAACTTGGTATCGTGGTGCCAGATCCTTTTGCAATAGTTTATATTGCATAGTTCAAAATGCCAATTTGGTGCGCTATCAACAGCACTCTCCAATATCTTATTTTCGAATTTGCATTTCTTCTTTCTGCATCATTGTAATATTGATTGCATGGCTACCAACCATTGATGTTCAATTTTTTCTCCGCAAAAACCCTGATTTATGCCACGAGTTGAGTTTGTTTGTTTTTATTATAATTCTATGAGTTTGTTTTTATTAAAATTCTGTGAAAATCAGTTCGCTCCAGCGTCTAGGAATAATAAATCACTGGAGTGACTATTCCATCGGAAAATTTTTAGTTGAAAATAGTAAATTGAAAATGAGTAATATTCAATTATACATCCGCACATTTTTCATTTGCTTAGGGTTAGATTCGAAAATTAATAAAAAATTAGATAGAAATTTCCGGTGAAATAAAGCCTTCCATAAAACATACAAATGTGGGTCTCATTATATTCGACGGTAAACTCAAATCAAACTAAATGACACTGCAAACATTTCGAATAGCGGAAGTCAGCTTGCGGTGGTCCGCTGCCGTGCACCCGATAAACCATTTTAATTGAGGCTATTTGATTGGTAAACGGTGCCTCATATCACTCGCGCTACGATAGCGGGTTTTTGGGATTTTATACTTCAGATAAGTACAACTTAACATCTTAGATGAATCAACTTCGCGAGTGAACTTAACAGCTCGTTAAATATACTGCGCGACGTGCGCAATGTGGCCCCCATGGTTATCTCCAATATTCGTTTTTATATTTGAACAGATGATGATCATTGCACAGCACCTGTAACCTCTCCAATATAAACAATAAACATACTTTCGCTGTGTAAGCTTCTTGCTCTTCTTCAAGTTCCGAGATTCTCGCATCCATCCGTTCGCACTCCTGCTGCCACCTCCTCCCTTCCTCTTCAACAAGCTCTAGCTGTTTCATCAGCTTCTAGAAAATTATGCTATAATCCATCATCATGTGCGGCTGATTCATAAAAATGATCCGAAGCAGTACAAAAAACTGCAAAGGTATTTTTTACTTATAACCCACCTGATGCGTAATCAAATTTATTATGAATTGACCAATGATTTTTTTTTGAGTCGATGAGATGGCACATCATAAATTTTACACAAAATGCAACTTAAATATTTACTTTCATTAAGACATTTTATGGTTTCAATCCACAAAATCCTATCGGCTCTGGGAATAAAAATGTCAATTTGGAAATTGAAAGAAGTGTGGTCAACGAAAAGTTTGATTTCATCGTTGGTTCCCTTTAATGCATGTACAAACGAACCAATAAATTGTAGATGTTTCTAGCGTTTCAAAAGATTGGTTTTGCTCAGCAAGCCAGTGTTTAATAAACCAGAACTGCAGACAAACTCTATGGGATTTCTAAAAAAAGGCAATCATATCACATTAGATTGGCGTTGACTCCATTCTTCTTGACCCAGGCGTTCCAAAGGCATCCTAGTTAAAATATGACGTAGGGGCCTGACTTTATGCGCGACTTTCTTGTCAAAGCCCTTGGAAAGTTTGTCCCACCAATTCGACCCTTCAACATACGGAGAAGGGACCGCACCACCATTGTGAGGCAGAGGAACGTCATATCTATAAGAATCGGGTAGAAACAACAACAACGCTATTCCAGTTTTATTCTAAGACAACGCCGCAATTAGGCTACTGCTTTGAGCGGTTTCCCTGCGAACTAATCAGTTTGATGAGTGGACTGTAAATTGTATACTTCTACAGTAGTCGAGCGATCTCAGTGAAAAGTAAGCTGTCAAATTGTGGAACAAGCGTCTAAGAACAAGCAAAAGTAAGGCTCGTAGGCCATTGTTTGCAACTGTTGGAAAAGTTTATTCTATAGGGTCACAAAATAAGGCCTTCTTAGGTACTGGTAGTCTTACTTTCGGGTATGAGTTGGTAGCCTAGTAGTAAACAGGCTATGATTTGGACTAAAACGTATCTGACATCATAATTTTTACTGAGATCGCTTGGCTGCTGTACAGTAGACCTATGCTCTTTTTTTCAAGCTGTTCTACTGACAAAGTTAAAGTGATTAGTGCACAACAGTGAAACGGCTCAATGCAGTAGCCTAATTGCGACGCAGCCTTACGATAAGGATAGGATAGAACAGTGATGGCTTCGCCAATATTATCAAAGCCACTAGCATGTATGTCAGGGTTACCAACAAAAAGTCAAATCAGGGAGGCCGCTACGTCGTATTCAAGTTTTTTTTCACGTAGGTCAAGAAGGATTGAGTCAATGCCAATCGATTGGGCTAATAAAAATTTTGAAAACCTTACTGATTTTGTCTTGCAGTCCTCGTTACACGAGCTTTTGTACCTTACCCTGTTTTCTACATTTAACGTATCAGTATCATCAATTGAGTCAAAGCTTTCCTCGTTCTTTTCTCTCTCCAACCTCAATTCCTGCTCCAATTTTTTGAAAGTTTGGAGATGTTCCTGCTTCGAGCTTTCCTGCAAAGTGAAAAGATAATGCGAACTGCGAAGCAAGCTTAAGCAGAGCCATGGGTTTTTAAAAGCAAAAAAAAAACAAAAACAACAAACCTAGCCAAAACATGGTTAAGAGAAAAGTACCAGAGCACAAATCAAAATCGAATAGTCCAGGATATAACGTATGTCAGGCAACGCCAATCCTAAGTGATAATTAAACCGTTTTCTTGTTTACAAGCCAAAACATAATTTAGCACGAATGATAGATATACCAAAAATGATTGATAAATGCATTTAACGAAGCCTTTTCGTTTTTGTTTTGTTTTTCTGGGTAAAATAAATGTTTTTTTCCTGCAACGAGAAGGTGAAATTGTTATAACTTTTCTACGACTAAACGTACAAACTTAAAATTTTGAAACTTAGATGGGGAACGTATGACAGAACCTTGGCGCAAACTTTGGGGCGTTCGCTCCCTTAATACGGGTTTCCTAGCCAAAAAACAGGAAAACAACTCGTGGATTTAAATAGCTCTTCCTTGAAAACTAACTGCAGGAGGAAAACAAAACTTCGAATTTTGATGAGCCTGCGCCTTTCAATCCTTTTCAGTCTACCAAAGTTTTACGTCTAGGGTCCACGATTGCAGAAATGCTTATCTGACTAGATATATACAGAACATGCAGCATATCGTCTGACATCATTGCAAACATCGGTACGCACTTTTAACTTTTTATCCAATAATGACTTCTCAGTGTTGGCCTGGTCTAATTCCCGTTCTAAATGTCGCATTCTTTCTTGGATGGCATAGACAAGATCTTCGGATTCCTTCCTCCCAACCTTAGCATCCTCAACTTCCTTTCCCAAAGCATCCTGACATTGCAACAGCTCTTCACGTTCATTAAGTAGCAACAAGTATTGCTGCTGCAAATCAGTGGCAGCTGCACTATCGCCAAAACGATCAGATATAAGAACCTGGAAAATTATAAACAGAGTTAAACTTGTTTAGCTTTTTTAAGTTTTTACGGTTTTTGAGAATATGATAATTTTTAAGAATAATCGTTTTGAAGAATAATTTTAAGAACGATATCAGAAGTAAAGATGCGTGAAATATGATCCACGGGGAAACTAAGTCTTGTACAAAATCAAGAAATAAACTAGATCGTTACATCGCCAAGCGATATCTGGAGACTTTGCGTCAGCATGTTCTAATAGGCCTATTACCTTACACTATAAGGCAGCGATAGATCAGTGGTAGAGCATCGGGCTAGCGATCGAAAGGTTGCTGACCCCTGGTTCAATTCCCGAACTGGCAATACGTCGTTGTGTCCTTAAGAAAGATATAGCCTGTTTACATGTGCACTTTTGGGAACCAGTTCTTAGTTCTAGTGCCTGAATTTTGCTGAGTCACACACAAAAAAGGTTCTGAATTACGTCACAACCGTTCGCAATTTGGAACTGCTACCAGAGGTGGGCCCGTTGCAGTTCCAAAAGTTCCGACCGTTTAGGTTCAGTAGGTCGGCTGTACTCGCAAGCTGGTTGGACATAAGTTAGTAGCCTACATTGGTTGGTAATAACTTAGGCTACCCTAAATAGGCCTATGCTGGTATTGGTAATGAATACTAGGTTACTTTGGTCTAAAATGAAGCGGGTTATAGGAAGCCCTGAGCTTAGGCCTACCGTATCTCAGCTAGTTAGCGAAGGTTTGCCTACTACACTAGGCTAATCTTATTAATGCAAATACGGTAGTAAATCTAAATTTGAAATGCAGTTCGTTCTTAGTTGAAAACGTCAATTAGGCCTAGTTTAGCCATTGGTCTTAGTCCAAGCAGAGTTGATCACTAAGGTAGGCCTAAACATGCCCAAATGTTTAGATTTTTTTCATGATGTTAATAATTCGAATATATTTAATGATAACAGATAATACCGATGTTTAGCTCAGAATTTCATGCATTGCATTTATATATTTATGTTGTATTGCATATTTGCATTGTATTTTACCAGCCTATAACATCTCAAGTCTTCTTCATTTCATAGGCTAATATTTCATTTCATACTTCTTAATCTTAGCAAAAATTTAGCTGTACCGTACTGGTATCTCAGATCTTTGGACATGGCTGATTTTATTGATATAAGTGATATGCCTGAATTGGTAAGTTGCACTACTGCTAGGCCTTTGAGTTTGTAGACTCAAAGGCTGTGCTTACCTGCGTGATCGAGTTCTTGAAATGTACATGTAAACTCGAGCGAAAAAGTGCCAACAAAAGAACTACTTTTCGGAACCAGGAACTATTTCCCAAAAGTGCACATGTAAACAGGCTAATACTTTACGCTTATTTTCCGTTGGGGCCAAGCAGTCTACAAACGGTGGTGGCCCAGCCTGACGAAATACTTGCAACAAGAACCTAACAAAAGTGCTCGCGTTGGTGTGGCTAGACAGACGCAGAGTGCTTGCTTTATGCAAACAAACCTCACTCTACATCACCTATTTGACCAACTGACAAATCTCACAAAAAGCTACTTCTATAAACACTTTTTAAACAACAGCAAAGCAATAAACCCCATTTTTTCGAAACAAAATAGTAATCTGATTTCAAGTTTTTTTCTCGGAATAATATTTGAAATCTGTTTTTAACTACAGTATTGTTCGAATTAATTGCATCACTGTTATTTTTTAAGAAATTTCAGTAATACTTTCGAAAGGGTCAATCTGAAAAAACTTTAAGGCTACATTTTTTGAAGTAAGTTGGTGTAAGTCATATGACGTCATTGCATTTGTGACGTCACAACTTACTTTATACGTGGTTTTTCTTGAAAAACTTTGGTGGTTTTTCTTGAGGAATGGCATGGAGCCAAATCTTGTCGAAATAATCCATTTCAATTTGGAAATACACTTTTAAATCCGGAAATGGTTGTCTCAGAACGTCGATATATCGATCAGTGTTCATCATTCCTTTTACAGGAACCAGAAACCCGACGCCTTTCCACGTGAAACTATCCCAGAACATCTTCTTCTGCAGATGTTTAACTGACTGGTTGAGGTGAGAAGCTGACAATCTTTCTTCAGCACTCTTTCGAACAAATTGACTGTGGTTGCCTATCACAAAAAAGTGACTTTCATCAGTAAACATGACGTTTTTCAAATGTTATGTAGTCCAGCTTTTGTACTTCTTGGCCAATTCATATCTTTTCTTTTCCATTTTGTCGGTCAACAGCTGCTTTTTGACTGGCCTAATAGCTTTCCTCCCTCCCGTGATAAGACACTTTCTCACTGCACTTGCACTAATCTCGGTCCCAGTAAAGGCTAAATTTCTCTGGAAAATCGAAGCTGGGTTTTCTGGGGTCCTACTTGCTCTGTCTTATTACAAAAGTATCGCCTCTCGGGGTTGTTTTGCGCTTCCTTCCGCATTTTCTTTTCCTCTGCGGTGTTGCTGACCCAGTTTTGGTAATTTGTTTTATCCGCCGAGAGACAGTGGATTGGTTTACATCTAAACGCCGTGCACTTTCTCTTTGCGAGAGCTTAGCATGCTTCCATAAACTAAGAATAGACGTTCGCTTTCTCAGGGTTATATCTGACATCGTTGAAGATAAAGACACAAAATTACCACGTGTAAACACCAGTCTGCTTCAATGCCAAAAGACTTTTCATGAAGATTATTTAAAAAATATTGAGAACTATGACGTCATCTATCTCATGACGTCACAAAGTAGTGACGTGACATCATCTAGAAATGAATTAACAACACATCAAAACGTTTAAACTCTTCTAGAACGTTATTTGAGGAAAAGTAAAAATTTGCTTAAAAACTGCAGTGATGCAATTAATTCAAATAATACTGTAGATTAGCAAAGGAGACATGGTTTCGTAAAACCGACATATTTAAAAGGAAAAAAGAAATGCAAATTGCTAAGTAGTGGTTAGCAAAACCGTAGCATGCGGTATGGCATACACTTTTCGTAAAATTGTGAGCGTATTTTTGCTAACAATAATTTAACCATAAATTTCGAACGCCCGAGTGATGATTTACACCATCAGCACATTTTTAAAAATCAGCATAAGGTACGCCCGTGAGCTTACGATTAGGGAAAATGTAGACCAGGACTCGGGCGCACTTTTCAAAAAAAAAAAATTGAAGTTACCTGCTTTTTTTTTTCTCGTTCTGTGCTACTACCTAGCAATTCCACTAACACCTAGCGCTAGTGCTCATAAAAAATTAAATGACCGGCAATCTACAGTACCATAGTAGGCTGAAAAAAAAACACAATCAAAGTTAAATACATGATCTATTGATCCCGATTAGTGGTCGAATGGATGGACCGTCTGCTACTGCTTGAAGTTCAGCACTAAAAAGGGACAAAATGAAGACTTCGTCGTGTGTGATAAACGTTGGCAGCTTGACTCGAAAACCACAAGGTCGCTTCGCTGTCTCCTGGCTAAGACAACTGAGCGAATAAACTGTGATTACAATTACAAATACACTACCCGCAGATGAGTTATCTCGTTGGTTTGTTGAGTCAGCCGCTTCTCCAACTTATCAACTTTAACTTCAAGAAACTCCTTCTCTTGCTGAAGTCGGTTGTTATCAACTGTCAGCTCTGGTACCGACTTTTGCAGATCATTCAGTTCCTAAAAACAATGCATTGGCAGAGGACTTGTGAGCTACACAGTATTTTAGTGCACACAAATACGTTGCATTTAAAGTTTTTAGTAACAGAAAGC
Organism: Trididemnum nubilum; assembly: GCA_963965965.1. Taxonomy (NCBI): domain Eukaryota; kingdom Metazoa; phylum Chordata; class Ascidiacea; order Aplousobranchia; family Didemnidae; genus Trididemnum; species Trididemnum nubilum. The sequence goes on from OZ014474.1 coordinate 25,801,356, forward strand.
ATGTACCTCAGTTTAAAAAAAAACAATGAATAGAAAAACAAAGGAAATTCTATGAAAAAATCACAAGCATTTTCGAACTAGATGTTTATTTTCGCGAGGAAAATAATACGAGATTTCCGCCAGCTCCTTTTCACCGCATTCTTCTCTTCGTGCTTTGAAGTCTAGATATTCCTTTTGTGCATATCATTGCACTGGAATTTGGCGAAATAAATCTGAATTTGTGTAAAGTAAAATCCCAAGTTTTGCAGAAAAAATTTAACTCATTGCCAAACAGTAAGGTTTGTGTTTGAAAAACCACTAAAAAAATGGGAATTCATAATCAGTGAACGTTTGCACCACGGCCCTAGTTGATGGATTAAGGCTTTAAAATTGACCTTTTCCACGTTTAGAATTTCGTTATTTTCATTCACGAGTTACGATCCTAATTGTTTCATTACCAACTCTGCTAGTATCTTTTTCCATAACAATTGCAGTAACCAAATACGCTTGAACGCATTAGCTTGTAGCAGAAATTTATTTGACGTCAATTAATGTATTTATAACGTACTAACGATCCAACGCCAATTACGTAACATCTCGCACAGAAATTCGAGGACGGTTCGGAAATGGCATTTTGTTCGATAATTTTTTGGTTTTTAAGGGCATTCTAGCGAGAGAAAATGACCCTAACGAGCTCGCTAAGATGTTCTGCAATGTAGGCTCCGGTGCGTTAGTTTTTATTACCACGCCCCTTTCGACTTCTAATGCTCAAATGCAAAATCGCCTACGAAAATGTAAAATTTATCTAGTAGGCCTACCGGTAAAGTAACAAGAAACTGAAGCAATTATTTAGGCTACTGCTAGCTCGTATCGCCAGCCAAATACTAGCTAGATTCATTTATCAAAACGGCCGAGTAAGCAAAAAGGTCCCACAGGCGCAAAGTCCCAATTACGGCAGCACTGCAAATCAGTAAGATAAGTAAATTTTTAAAGCTACAGTATGTGACACAGCAACCAACCATTGTTTGTAAACTTAAAATACTTGTAATGGATTAGAGACGATGCAATTAGCAAAACATACCTGCACAGTGGCTTCTAGTTCCTCATGGGTACTGATGTGATTTTCCTCCATCTGATGAATACGTTCGGTCAAGCACGCCACTGTTATCGATGAGCTTTCACTGACACAATCGTCTCCGGCAATATTCTCTGCAATATCATCAAAATATATCAGCAACTTCTCAATATTTTACTCAGCTTCGTTTAATGTGGTAACGTAGCGACGCATACCTCAGGTACCAGTGTAATACATGAATAGTTCTCTTAAGTTGGAACGACCGACGCTCGCGTCGCGAGATCCTTTGTTTTTACTCGGCCATTTTCCAATTAACGAGTGTGAGATTTTAGACTTTTGCTTATAACTCGAGAACGGTTTGGTCCAGCTACACGAAATTTTGACAGCAGTTTGAGATTAATGAGTTGTATGTTTGTACCAAATTTCGAGGCAATTAGTCTCGTGACTTTGGTTTTAGGACCCAAAAACCGCCCCAAAAGTTTGGCGTAAAAAGCCTTCTCAGTCAAAAACGGCTTAAGTACGGCTAAAAATACTTCACACGGTTATATGTCTTAAGGCGGGTTCACACAGAAGCCGTCAACGTCAACGTTACCGTTCCGTCGCAGTTACGTCTAACGTCAAGGTGTTCACACAGAAAATTTTAGCGGTGACGGAAGTGATTTTCTTGATTTCATCCGTCTTACGTTGAGTTAAAATAATTTTAACTTTACGTAAGTAACGTAAGCGATTTCGAGCATTTTTTTGGTGGTTGGGGCAAACTTTGAGCCACAAAAACTGAAAATCTTGAAAAAATAATTGGTTTTTGTTGAAAAGTAGCTTTCAGCAGGCAATGTTAAGTGCTTAGAGCTGTAGGCTATGTAGTAGGCTAGGTCTAGTCATGTACCGATACTTTGTAGTATAGGTATAGTGTACAGTAGCAGTGATACTGGTATCTAGCCTAGTGGTACTTCAGACTGGATTGCTTTTTTTTCTGCTTGGGAAAAGAAGAGAGAATGAGATATTGAAACTACCGGTAATTGGTACAGGGTAGGCATGTTAAATCTGAGATGGTTGTTAGCAGCCAGTTGAAAAAGCCAATTCAATTTGGCTTTCCTTGCTCTTGTTTTGGTACAATTAGGCCTATTGATGATACAGCGTCCAAAATGGTCAAAAGTGGCCACTTTATTTAAAGGCAGTGGCTATTTTGCTTCTAGAGGCAAAATAGCTCCATGTTATTTTGCAATTTGGAGGCAAAATAGTCCTAACAGCTATTTTGCTGCAAATGCCAAATTAACCCTAAGCCTCATGCTAACCCAAACCCTAACCCAAACAAAGGAAAAACACTATTTTCCTTTGTTTGGGTTAGGGTTTGAGTTAGGGCTAGGGTTGGGATTAGGGTTAGGATTAGAGTTAGACTTTGGGTTAGGGTTTGGGTTAGCATGAGGCTTAGGGTTAATTTGGCATTTGCAGCAAAATAGCTGTTAGGACTATTTTGCCTCCAAATTGCAAAATAACATGGGGCTATTTTGCCTCTAGAAGCAAAATAGCCACTGCCTTTAAATAAAGTGGCCACTTTTGACCATTTTGGACGCTGTATCATCAATAGGCCTAATCATGATCATATATCGTAGTGCACCGGTACTTTGTACCAGTACCGATACTATAAGTAATTTTGCAGAAACTGACTAAGGTTGATATATACTGGTATTGGAAATTGTACCAGTAGGCTACCTACGGTACTAATGACATATTGGCAAACAATACAAAACAAAGCAAGGAGGTTTTTTTTCACTCCAATTGCCCACTTTAAATACTATAAAACATAAATAACCATTATGAACTTTATTGATTTTATTTTCTATCCAATCTGCAGTTACAGTATTTTTTTTTTTTTAGTATGCTTAGAGTTAGAACAATTCTAATGTTGCCTTGCATTTTCTTTACATGTTGACTGTGAGTTTTGTGTATACACTGTACAAAGTGTACATATCTTTGCAACTCTTTGTTTTAATTTTGCATAAAATTTTTTATCATAGAAAGTAGCAGACTGAGAAAATCTAGAAGCTGCTTTTTTAACCTTAACTTGGTGAGGTGGCAGTAGACTTAGATGACCTTTCGGTCCTTCGCTGTCTCCTCACCAAGTGACTAAATATTGCTTTGACTCTGCAAGTTTGTGTGTTGGTTTTAAAGGAATTGCATATTTCGATGCTTTGGTGATAGACCTAGAGGAAGTTGCAGTTTTTTTCTTGTGATATGACGTCACTTGGTAAATAAACAAATATGATGATGATGATGATACTGGTCTGTGGTCATGATTATTGCCATGATGCATATAAATACTGACAAGTGATTGCTTAGCTACCAATACCATAGACTCTTAACTTTTGTTTATTTTTAGGAACTCATAAGCCTATCTATTTGTTGATTTAATAATAGTCAGGTAGAGGCTACTGGTAGTTGTTGTATCTGTATACTCTGCAGTTTGTTTTGTGTGAACGCTGAACAGTCACTGAAATGAAATTGTATGATGTTAGAATCATCTTGTATTCTAAGCAGTGGATCACTAGATGCCAAAAAAATAGCTGGTTTACTTACACAGTGTTGGTACAATGCACATACAAAGTTGGCTGTGGTTTTGAATTGCATTGAGCTTTATTTGTTTTAAGCTTAATGTGGTTTGGGGTTATAGCTACTTTAGAAAATCAGCGAACCAGTACCATACAATCAAATTGGAGTGGAGAAAACATACTGTACACTGGTACAGTACTGTACAAATCAAGAGTTGAGTAATGATAGTTTCCGTACAGTTCAATTGTCGCTACACTTCACGCATATGCTAGTACTGTACCAGTTTGTGATAGCCTACCAGTACAGTAGACCATCACTTCGCAATATAACAGATGCCGAATACGCGAGATCGATTTCTGTCAGTGCACACATACCTACGGAACATAGTGGTACTGAGCCTGGACCGTATGGGTTTGGGTTGGGTTTTTGTGCTGCTGCACTTATGATTCTGTATGTTCTAGTACTAGTAGTATGTCATATGACAGATAACAAGTGTATGATATCGGTTACCGAAACAATTCGCGATACGGTAGCGTACAAAAAAATAGACTTCTTTAAGCGTACACATACTGTAATAGCAATTTTCAATTTGATTGCGCGATAACGATTTCTGGTAATAAATGCGGTAATAAACTGCATGTGCTGCATTAGATATCTTTTTCCTCACTTTCTGACCTGCTAACTGTTGTTATCGATGTTAGTCAAAAATTGCAATCACATCAGATATTGAGAGTTGAAACATTTCAAAAAACTCAAACACTGATTTACCGCAATTTTGAGTATAAAAATTTCTTGTTCTGCAGGTTTTACCAGTACTTTTCAGTTTTTAAAGTAATTTCTGTCAGTACTTTCAGCTTTTTAAAGTCTTCTACTTCTTACATTACTCACTATTGCAGTAAGCCTACTGACTGACCAACCAAATCTGCCAAATTCAAATTCCACCTCAGTACGGTACCAACCTATATCTTATCTACAGATTATTTCTGAAAAACAAAATCTAGTGATTAGGCTATTTGAATTCATATCATATTGCTTACAGTAAATTTAAATTTAAGTTCTACACCACCTTAAAATTGTTCATGCAAATCTAATTTAGATGATATACAGGGTGGGCCATAAGTAGGTATACAGCCATCGCTCAAAAGTGCTTCAAATTTTTTTTCCATTACGGTTTTTACTTGATTTTAAGTCATATTACAGTTCCTAGTGCTGAGCAAGTAATGCAAAGTCTTTTGGAATGTGCTGCTTATTAGAAGTAGAAAGAAATTTAAAGTATTTATATTGTGATTGCTGTATACCTACTTTTGGCCCACCCTGTACTCTAAATGCAATTACTTACTAATCACTTTTTTACTTTTGCAAAATAGACTTAAAATCTGTGATCATATCAGTATTTGACTGTTAAAGAAATTTAATTATTTAATAGAAATTCAACAAATATGTAAGCTGTAACTTAACAAAAAATCTCAGCAGTTTTTTAACCCAGCAGCAGTACCATGAAAAAAATTACTTGAGCAGTACCACTGTACAACTAAGTAAAACTAAAGTTAAAACTCATCACTTGTTTCCACAATTATCACTGATACTTGATAAACGTTTGTTGATGATTTTGGCAAGCACTTCAAAACCAGCAAGTTAACCCCACAGGATAAAGTGCATTAAATAGCCTGCGCATATTATCAGTAGCTCTCAATTTAAGAATTGTTTGATGGTATAGTGATTACTGATTACAAAACCCAAACTTGATAGGCCTATTGGTTTATTAACAAAACTGCTATGCAAGCATTACAACCAGTTACAGGTTCTTCGTAATACGTAACAGTGACGGATCAGTGTGAACCTCTCACGTTCAGGTTACCGTCACCGCCAAATAACGGTAGAACGCTGAACGGTGACGAAACGGTGACGTAAACGTTGACGGCTTCTGTGTGAACCCGCCTTTAAGATATCCTTTCATCCTTACCAACCCACTTTTGGCCGCGATGAGGTTTTTTTCCTTTTGTTCCTTTTTTTTTCCATTTTTTTCTTCTTAAATCTTGTACACTCTTCTCATTAACCACAAAACGTCGAAATCTAATTTTTGCGTAAAGTTGTTAAGCTGCAAACGCACTTTTGTCTCCCAAAATTTTTTTCGGCCACTCCCCCGAAAAATCAAATTTTTAATGGCTCCAGCTAGAGCGCCATTTTTTTTTGATAACAGTAAAGATGAACTTACACGGCATCTGCTTTTTGTCCGTTTTTTTACGTTTTTGCTTCTTGAAAAACTATGCGCTTTTTCAACCGCATTTTTATAAGTCCATATCCACAACTAAGTAGACTGTTATATATAGATAAAAATTTTGTGTATGAACGATAAGAGCAATATTTCGAAATAGAGCAGTACCCCTTTACAAAAAAATTTTTTCGGAAAACTTTTGTCCAGTATGTGACTGTCTGGTTAGTACGGATATGGACATATAAAAGTGCGGATGAAAAAGCGCATACTTTGTCAAAGAAAAGCAAAAACGTAAAAAGACGGACGAAAACCGGATACTGTGTAAATTCACCTTAAATATTTAACAGACGAACATTTTGACAGGTTGGAAGTACCACCCCCCGGGACCCCCCAAATGGAACCCCCAAAGTTAATTTTTTCAACTGCTTAATCTAGGGTGCCAGTTTTTTTGATATTAGTGGATATTTAGGAGACAAATATTTTGACATAATTTAACAATATCATACCCCCCGGAAACCCCCAAAAAATCAATTGTGTAAACAACTTACCATTGGGTGCCAATGTTTTTTGACAACAGTAGATATTTATTAGACAAATATTTTGACATAGTTTGGGGGTACCCCTCCGGGGACCCCCCAAATATCAATTTTTTGAACGGCTTAACTTTGGGTGCCAGTTTTTTTTCACAATATTTAACAGACAAATATTTTGACATAGTTTGGGGTACCATCCCCCCATAGACCCCCAAAGATTAATTTTTTGAATGGTTGAACTTTGGGTGCCAGTTTTTTGATATCAGTAGATATTTAACAGACAAATACTTTGACATAGGTTGGGGGTACCCCCCCCCCCGAGTCCCACCCCAAATGGACCCCCCAAAAATCAATTTTTTGAACGACTTAACTTAGGGTGCAAGTGTTTTTTGATAGCACTTGACATTTAACAGACAAATATTTTGTCATAGTTTGGGCTACCCCCCCAAATGATCCCCCCAAAATCAATTTTTTGAACGGCTAAACTTTGGGTGCCAGTTTTTTGACATAAGTAGATATTTCGAAAATATTTTGACATAGTTTGGGGTACCCCCAATTCGACCCCCCAAAAATCAATTTTTTGAACGGCTTAATCTAGGGTGCCAGTGTTCTTTGATATCAGTAGATTTTTAAGAGACAAATATTTTGACATAGTTTGGGGGTACCACCCCCCGAGACCTCCAAATGGACCTCCCCAAAATCAATTTTTTGAAAGGCTCATCCTAGCGCATTAGTTTTTTTTGATATCAGCAGTTGTTTAAGAGACAAATATTTTGACATAGTTCCAACGGGTTAGGCTTGGATAGCATTTTTTTTATCATGATCAGTCACTATGCAGTCAATTAAATACATATATTGACAATGTTTCAAATTCCAAACCCTCTTTTCCAAGAAGATATTTCTAATTAATTTCTTAATGAGAACGCGAAACTTTTTTTTTAAAGAATTTCATTGTTCCAACATGCGTCGGTCGTTCACTGAGATTGCTTCTCAGCAAGCTCCCATCTAGTACAGAGGTTACTTCACTGCCATCCACAGTTTATTTGCCGATGAGGTGACAATCTATGAATTAAATCAGTATCAGAAATGAAGTTCTCAAAAAATCAGTTCCCAGAAAAATGAGGATCACGGTTTAATATTTGACCTACAGGGATTTTGTGATCTGTAGCCAGGATCTTACAGTATAACGAAGGTATATTTAAAACAACAACGCTTGTTTCGCATTAAAATTAGACAATGCAGAACAGCATAGCATCTTTGTTTGACTTTGAGATCAGAATTCTGTACCGGGCAAAGCGGTAGGAAAAAAAATCGAAACTAAAAATGCAAAAAATTAACTAGTTACATCAACAAGGTTTAACAGCAAAACCAATCTAAAAGTTTTTTTTTAATGAACTATTTTTTACCAAAAACAAAAAAATAAATAAAAGCATCCGGGAGAAAAGCCCTAAGCTTCTTTTTAGAAAATTATAGCTTTAATTGCATCAACTTACCATCTGCATCAGCAATATTTTCTGCAGAAGCTGATCTATTGCTTGAAGCAGCAGATAGAGAATCAGAGCCTGAGTAAGATTAATTGGTGACAACTAAAGCAAAGATCTGAGAGCAGGCATAAATCCACAAAGAAAAAACACATCATAAAGCCAGTGACTTTTAATAGTACATCTTTCATTAAATGAGTGCACTTAAAATAGTTTCGTTAAATTCTTCTAAAATAGTTAAAACAAGACCAGTGAGAAATTAAAACCTTCAATAGAGTCTCGGGTGGTATTTCAACTCATCAGTAGAAATGCAAATGCAACAATTTCAAAAAAGCTAGTTTTTTTGAAGAGGTTGCTAATGCAGCAAACGAAATAATGTTTGGCGAACTACTAATTCACTGATTTTGTATTTATCAAACTTGGTTTTATTAAATATTTATTCTATCAAAAAGTTCTAATATTAATCAATGCATATTTACACCTAAAGCAAATTATCAAAATATTGCAAAAAAACATATTGGTGGTAATATTGTATTTTTTATTAGCATAAAAAATTAAACACAAGATACTTTACCTGTAATTAAATTTTGATACAAAAAATACAATTTAAAAATTCAAAGACATGCTAGTCGCTTCGTAACGCAACCGTACATATTGGCTATAGGTGAAACCTAAAAAACTCTCTTTATGATACATCTCTGACCATAAATCCTGCCCTAAAATGTACAAAACCAAGAAAAATTTTAGTGGTATATAGTCACTAAGTCAGCTAAATCAAGAATATCACACGTACTGGCACTTTGAAAAAGTTTGTAAGATTCCAAATCTTCTTTCAGTTTCATATTTTCTTTCTGCAAAATGAACACGACAGGCTTAGCAAAACACGAGATTAGACAACAGTTTGGAATTTTAACTAGTACTAGCATTACACCGGCACAGCCAGGGGGATTAGGGGGACCAGTCCCCCCTCCTATTTTGAAAGAGCACAGTTTCACAAAAATTATTTAAAAAAGATAAAATGTCAAAAAAACTAATTCAAAAACGCTTAATTCGAGTGTAATTCAGCCCAAAGTAGCAAATGAGCAACGTCAAAACTTTTACAGTTTTTTCTCTGAAGATAGCAAGTAGTACGTGGTGTCAACTGTCAACTAGCATAAGTAATAATAGGTAGCACTTATTTCTTCAAAAACCAATCATTTTCGGATGGTGAAGGTTGTTCGTATGTTTTTGCAAATCGTACATCTCATTTGTTCTTAATTTGTTACAATATACTACACTTGAAAGCTGAGATATTACTAAGCCAGCTTGCCGGAACAACGGCAATCTGCGACTTTCTCGTATGGCCCACGTTAAAAAAACGTGTGTTCTTGCATCCGCTGTTGCATCATCAAATAAAATAAAATTGTAAAACTAGGTGAAACCACTTTTATTCTCTTTCATTCGTTTATTTTTTATGCGTCTGCTGCACGAGCGACAGCAGGACTCTAGCCTGTTACCGCCAAACTTTTGGAATTTGTTACAATTTACCTAAATGAAAACTTTCCAATTTGGATATGCTTTGATCATAACAAAAAAATTTAGTCCCCACCCATTTTTTTATTTCTGGCTGCGCCGGTGTAGCATTATTTTCATTGAATAAACTTACAAAGGGCATTCAAAATCGCTCGTTTTCTAAAAACGGTTTAAAAATTTTTTTAGACTATATCCACAAATTTGAAGTGAGTCCTTTTGTTTTCAAGATAGGGCAGTTTAAACTTTTTCCTTAAAAATTTTAACAAAGCTCCCCAATCAAAAACAACTGTTCAAAAAAGCATGCATATTTTTAACTCCGAATGAGTGTTTTGCGACAGCGTTATTGACAAACAAATTAAAGGACCATTGACATCAACCACAGAGGCATAGACCAGTGCTCCGAACTTTTTTTAACCAGCGGCACACTTACATAGCTTGCTGAATTCGGCGCCACACAGCAACAGACAATGTCAGTGACAACACAAAAACTGCAAAAACCAATATTGATCACCAAGAAAAAAGGTCTTCCGTCCGGAAACGGCGGATTTCTGCCATTGGGTGATCTCAAAAAAAAAGGTCTACACGCCGGAAACCCACAATTATCTGCTGCAGGTATTGATGTAGGGGCTTGGCGATTTGCAAATTGATAAAGAGCATTTCTGTTTGCTAGAAAAGTTACAAATCCTCTGCGGCACACCTGATATGATCTAGTGACACACCAGTGTGTTGCCACACACTGGTTGCGGAGCACTGGCATAGACTGTAAACTAGCGTTTCAAGCAAAAACATGCCCTTAGCTTTTAATCTTCTGTTACAATGCTAACAAAATGGGAGCAATAAAGAGAAAAATTGTCAACTTTGAACTGCAATGTTTTGAAAAGGGCAGGGCATAAAAAGCTTAAAATTGGTGATGATACATTTTAGACTTTTTCGAAAATTTTGAACAAAAGTGAAACACTTTAACTGAATGTCCTTTTAATTTCTTGTAAGAGACCACCTTGAGAGTGATATAAGTAATATTCTTGAGAGTAACATACAAGGTGTGCCAGAAAAAAAACAGCCTGTAGTTAAAGCATGGTTTGCATTCAAGAAAAAAGAGTTGTTTGACTTTGAACCCTGATTCCATCAGAGTGTTTATCGTTTTGACCAGAAGTTTTTATGGAGTCTTCTATTTTGGTAAGTCTTGTGGTTTGGCTTACTCATTAGTCATTAGGTATATAGCTAGGTTATTTTTAGATTTTGTTTTAATTTTTCAAAGTGTGTTTCATCAAAACCGTTCGCTTTTTCAGCAAAGATAGCGCAGGTAAATCTTTAAGATTTTACTTGGTGTTTTTTTGTTTGTTTTCCCAATTTTGTAATTTTATATATTTTTTTCAGTGTTTTGGCAAATTTTTAATTTTACTCTTGTTAAACATACTTTCTTATGCGCTGACGCATATGCTTTTTATTGCAACGTAAAATATTGTCTGATTAGGTTTCAATTTTGTCTCTGACGTTCACTGCGTGCGTATCATTAAACTTCTAACTGTTACCGTTGTTTTTAATTTGTAGATAATAGTTAGAGCTATATACTAGCTGAAACTCACTAAATAGAATACTGTATGTTGACACAGTCTTGGGCCTCTTGGCTATTAATTTATGAATAAAATCTTGCAAATCTGTAGCTAATGCTGCAAAGTTAGACGAGGACTTGAGGCAAAATCAATAATGGTCTAAAGTTAAGGCAATCGTATTCAATTAGATTGACGACTAGCGTTGAATCTTTACTTCTTGATCCAGCCGTTCCAGAGATACCCATAAAAGCTCTATTCGAGCGCCACCTCTAATAGAACGCCACTGTAGCGGAAGGGTTGAAAATAAAGTGCTACCCTCTAATTGACCACCACCTTTAATAGAACGTCACTTTGACATTCATTACACTAATTTAGTCATCAAAAGTTTTCTTTATCACAAACTAATAATTGTTCAACAATAATTTACTCGACGTTGCTGAGGAAGGTGTTGAAAATCACGAGGACGGTTACAACAGCGACGTGTCACTTGATTTCACCACTGAATTTCAGATTATTTTACCAGTAATCACCTCTGTATTCTTTTATTTTGCTAATTGGGACTTCGTGTGAGCGCGTAATACGTTTATTTTTATTCGCGATTTTTGACAGATGAGGATTGATTGCTTATAACTAGCAACGGTAAAAATTGGGAAGTTCAAATTTGTACTCAGCATAAAAATTAATGAAAGCCTCATGTGAGCCAATTTTGGGGATCCTAGGTCACGTAATCACAAATTGAAACACAAAAAAGCATTAATAAACGGCGATTTTTGGCTTGAAAATTTATTAATTCGCTTATAACTCAAAAACCACTAGGCGTGCAAAGCTAAAATACGCACACAAAGTGAGTGCTCATAAATGGTTGATGCACTCCGACTTTGGGGGGCGGTCACGTGACTAAGATTTTAAAGGCCTGAAATGGGGAGAAAGTGGACGATTTTGAACCAATATATCTCGATAAATACCGATTTTGATGGAAAATGATTTGTGATTTTTGAGCACACTATCAAACGCCTTTCTTTTGGTTATGTTCATCCCAACCTGAAAACTATTTTTTTTTTTTTTTTATTCTTCTGCCGCTATCTACTTTTAAACCGCTAAATGCACTGTATTGAGTGCTTGAAGATATCACGGAGGATTAGTGTCCATGAAATTGGGAGTGCCACGTTGGAGGGTCCCCCTCAATCGGATCCTCCAAAATTTTGAACTTTAAAACCGTTAAGAGCTAGATGGATCAACTTTTTGGAATAGTTAGATATTAAAAATAAACTAAACCTAACAAACATTAGGGATTTCTCCCAAACGAGCCCTCCGAAATTCAGACTTTCTAACCTTTTAAGCTAGGCACGCAAAATTTTTAAGACAACTAAACATAAAGGATAAAATTTGACAAAATTTTAGGGTACCAAAACGAGGCCACCAAAATTTTTAACTTTTAAACCATTAGAGCTAGATTGGTCGCATTTTCGAAATGGGTTGATATCAAAAATAAACTAAACGTAACAAAAATTGGGGGTGCCATGATGGGGGTTCCCCCCAAACGGGACCTCTAAAATTCATACTTTTTAACCTATTAAGCTAGGCACACAAAATTTTTTAAGTAACTAAACATAAAGGAAAGATAAAATTTGACAAATTTGGGGGTATTAAAATGGGGAGTCCACCCAAATGGGGCCATCAAAAATTCAAACTTTTCAACCTCTCACGCTAGACTCATGAAATTTTTAGGGTAGGCAAATATGAAAACATAAAATTTGGGGGTACCAAAATGGGGGTCCCCTTCAAACAAGGCACCAAAATACTTTTAAGTCGTTAGAGCTAGATGGATCAAATTTTCAGAATGGGAAGATATCAAAATACATACCCTTAACCTAAAAAATTGGGGGTTCGAAAATAGGGGATTTCCCCAAACGAGGGCCTCCAAAAATTCAAACTTTTTAACCTTTTAGACTGGATACATAAAATTTTTAAGGTAAGCAAATATAAATGATAAAATTTGACAAAATTTAAAGGTTCCAAAATGGAAGGTTCCCTTCAAACAGGCCGCCAAAACTCAAACTTTTTAACCATACACGCAAGACACATGAAATTTTTGGGGATGACAATTACGAAGATAAGATATATATGATAAAATTTTAGAGTACCAAATCAAGGGGATCTCCCTGAAACGAGGCCATCAAAATTCAAACTTTTTAACTAATCAAGATAGACAGATGAAGTTTTTAGAATAGACAAATACAACTTAAAGATAAAATATGACAAAATTTGGAGATACTAAAATAAGGGTGTACTCTCAAACGGGGCCACCAAAATTCAAACTTTTCAACCCTATATGCATGAAATTTTCAGGATAGGCAAGTATGAAAAAAAGACAAAATTTGACAAAATTCGAGGCTACCAAAATGAAGGGATCCTTCTCAAACAGGGATGCTGTAATTCAACTTTAACCACTTACGTTAAACTGATGAAATTTTCAGAATACGTGAATACGAAAAAAAGATAAAATTTGACGAAATTTGGGGTACTACAATGGGGGGTCCCCCTCAAACAAGGATGCCAAAATTCAAACTTTTTAATTGTTTAAGGTAAACACATCAAATTTTCAGAATAAGTAAATATCAAGACAAAATTTGAGTCACCAAAATCGAGGTTCCTCAATTGGGTCCTTCAAAATTCAAACTTTTTAACCATTCAAACCAGACACGACACATGAAACTTTCAGAATTGGTAAATATAATCGAAAAATAAAATCAGAATAGGTAAATAAAATATGACTAGGTGCCACAGTTGGAGAGTCCTCCTCCAACAAATGTTTAAAAATTTTACCCACTCAAGCTAGTCAAATAAAATTTTCAAGATAAGTAAAAATATAATTTGAAAAAACAGTGAGAATCTCATACTATAGGTGTTCTCCAATTATGTTAACACCTCCCAACATTAAGTACAAAATCTAAACAAATTAAATCTATTGGACAGTAGGGTGGTCCATAGTTAATCGACTTTTGAAAATTTTAAGTCTGACCCCTTCAAGTTGTGTCATTTCATAAAAAAATAACTTGTGCTAATTTTTTTGAAAAATTTTCATGTTTGAAATTTGGTCTATTTTTGATATTTTTGGCTTATTGATCTTAATGTTTCAACGAAAAGTGTAATAATTGATGTTTAGAATGATGTGTCATCTCATATTTGTCAAAATTTCACACTCATATGTGTTGTAAATGCAATATCGAGGTCATTTTTTATTTCTACCACTACGAGGCGCTATACTTCAACTCATAAATATTTGTAAAATTTTGTAGTTTCTTAACCCAGAACAATGGTATTGATATTAGGAACCACATTATCAGCAATGCGTGTTCCAAAACTTTCACAGAATATAATGCTATTTTTATGTTGTAGAATAGCTGTATATATTTTTATTATCCTTCACAGAGATTTCAAACCTTTTGCATTAAATTTGCAAATTCACCTGTATTTTCGGTAAAACTTACAGTTTTTTAGAGAGCAACTATTTCTACATTAGTTTAGAGTGGTTACTATATTTTTCTTTAAATAGTTTTTGACTACAAGACAATATTGTAGGATTGTGTTGTCATCGAGCCAAGTCGACATCTTTCATTCAGTCATCATTTTATGGTTTAGTATTTACAATTTAGCTAGCCTATCTGGCTTCAAATGCTGAAGGTTAACCAAAAAGCTGTGAATTTCTTTTGAGCTTTTCTAAGCTTAGCTTTAAGGCTTTAAGACTCACCTTAGAGCTAGGCAATGAATCCTATTGTACTGTAAGTGTCCAGCTTTCATGGAAAATGACTTGAATTTAGTTAATCACAGATGCATAATTATGAAAACTGTTGACAGCTAAGAACCTACTGTATCATTAAAACTTCAAAGGTGATCTCAACACTGTCTTCACAGAAAGGCTGAGTTTTTTTGGTTTGCGTATCCGGCTTTCTGCTTTAGAAGGTATCCAATTTTTTCCAAACAAAATCTTATTGCAGTTTTTAGTGTTCCAGTAAAAACAAAAAAAGCTGGAGCAGCACTATACATCTTAAAAGTATAATGTATGATTTACTACTTTGGAGTGTTTAGTTTTGCTGGTTGTACAATATGCAATAGACACTGCGATTGTAATACTCTGTACTCCAACATTATGGTAAGCAAACGTGTTCCACAATAATTGTTTTGTCAAATTTGAAATGTTTGTATCTACTGTAGTCTTCAGGTTTCAAATAAAAGCTGAAAGTAAAGACATTCAACGTCGACTTTTAATTTTAGCGCTGCACAGAGCTGGACAGCGCTGTTTCGAGCTTTTAGCTCTCATCGGCAGCCCTCAGCTTCTCTGACAAAGTTATTCCCCAGCTGGACAAAACTCTTGGCCGAACTGGACAAACCTTAAGGGCTTGCACAGCGGCAGAGGCTTTCTAGGGAATAAACGATTTTTCACTTGTGGTACTTAAAATAAACAAGTGAAAAAATCGCTGAACCCTTGCAGTAAGGATAGCCATTGGCTATCCCTACTACAAGGGTTCCCCTTGTGTGACCACGGAAATCATAACCGACAAGTTTGACGTCCTTCGTAGTCGACTCCAGGGAAATCATAACGACTTCCACTAGCAGTTAGGTGGCCAGATCAAACCACCAACCATGCAGCTACAAAGCAGCTCGAGTCATAAGATGCACAGAGCTGGACAGCGCTGTTTCGAGCTTTTAGCTCTCATCGGCAGCCCTCAGCTTCTCTGACAAAGTTATTCCCCAGCTGGACAAGACTCTTGGCCGAAATGGACAAACCTTAAGGGCTTGCACAGCAGCAGAGGCTTTCTAGGGAATAAACGATTTTTCACTTGTGATACTTAAAATAAACAAGTGAAAAAATTGCTGAGTTTCAGCGCTGTCCAGCTCTGTGCATCGAAACAACGTATCTCTGTCCTTGAAACAGCGCTGTCCAGCTCTGTGCATCTTATGACTGGAGTTGCTTTGTAGCTGCAGGGTTGGTGGTTGATCTGGCCACCTAACTGCCAGTGGAAGTCGTTATGATTTCCGAAGAGTCGACCATGAAAAACGTCAAACTTGTCGATTAATTTTAGCGCTGTTGTTCAAATTGCAAAAATTTGGTGGTTTTTTTGACTTTTTCAAATTAATAACGTTTTTGAAAAATAAAATAATAGCTGTTGCTATCAGATTAGTTGATTTTACAGCCAAAGTTTAGTTTTGTTGAACCTTGTCATAAATTACTGCAAATTATTGCGATTGACACTGCACCATAAAGTTTTTGTTGTGATTAGTTCAATCAGAGTTAAATCAAAAATGACTTCAAGAAAAAAAGTTAATATTAGTTATAATTATATACACCTAATTTTTTTGTTTGTATATTTTTCTTGAATTTTTTAGTGGTTTTGTTGATTGTTGCTTATGTCTGTTTAATGATCATATAGTCAAAAAACCTAAGATTGCCTATTTTTCAAAATTATTATGCTGTACCGTTTTTTCACAAAATATTGAGAGCTGTGATATTCCTGTGATGCAAGTGCAGCCCATGTTTTTCCAGGATTTTGCTCTAGATGGAAAACCTTATCGTCAAGAATGGTTTTAAACCTTTAATTATTTTTTATCACAACTAGAAGGGATAAAACTTAAAATTTTCAAAAATTGATCAAATATGGACCTCTCCATTGAACAAGCTAATATAAATCAAAGATAGATAACAAAATTTGGTAGGGAACATTGAGAAGACCATGAATGGGCCCCTAAAAATTTTTAAATCTTTATTATGAACTCCAGCTAGACATATCAAATTTTAAATAGAGCTCGACCGATATATCAATCAGCTGAAATATATTGGCCGATATTAGGGTCAAGCCGATGTATCGTATCGGTGTTTACCACCGATAAAATATCAACTTAGAACAATTACCTTAAACTGCTTATTTTTGTGAGCAAGCACAACCGCTCTTGACTATGATTGCCAAATCCTTGTATTTTTTGTTTGTTTTTTCTTTGAATAATACTGGAATGTGGCTTGTGTTTGCAATAGTCTTTCTTTGGATGGGAGATTAGCGAAGCTTTTAGTGTCAAATTAGTTGAAAAATAGTGACAAAGCTTCGTAGCAAATAAGTTAATATATTGGTTATCAATATCGGTATCGGCCTAAAAATTTCCGAAATATTGATATCGGTATCGGCCTAAAAAAGTCATATCGGTCGAGCTCTAATTTTAAGACTACCGGTAGGCTAGTATTCAAAAAAGATAAAACATGCCAAACTTGGTAATGCCATGTTGAACAATAATTAGCCCTTAAATGGAACTTTAAGCTATAAGATGAATTCTCACAATAAATAGGTATCACAGAAAGCTGACGTGTCAAACTTATGAGATTACACCAATATTTAAGACATTGAAGTACTGGAGCTTAATGGCTTTGTAAGATTTAAGCTGGATGCCCGAGTTTATTTAATGAACTGTTACCTGTGACATTAAAAAAATCTTCTACTTGCTCTTAAAAGTTTTTAAACAATTTTATTAAGAAAGCTCTTGTGCTGAACAACGGATGTAATACAATATGCTGTACCGTGTACATTATCCAATACATCATTGGCTATTGAGTAGCACTGCTAAATAGCGTTTTTGAAATTGTAAAATGCGTGTATAATTCTGACTGTGGTTAGGGTTACGTTTGGATGATGCAATGATATTTTTTGCTCAAAAGTCACTGGAATTTTAAACATCGCGCTAAGTAACTTCATAATAAAGTGAAAAGCTGTTCAAAACTCCTAATAGCTTTTTGATTGACATGACTTGATTATTTTGATAAGTTTTTGAGACCTTTAAACTTCGAGGGCAAATAACCTCAATGAACTAAAAACAGCGTAATGTGCAAAAGAAGTCAATCATTTTTGGTAAATAGTTGTTGGACTTTAAACATTATACCTAGTGTTCTGGAAAGCGTAGAGCTGAGAAAATTAATATTAGTTTACAGTGTGAAGTTATCGTAAAGTTAGACTCTGCAATATTACTTAATATAAATTTAGAATTAGATTTTTTGTTTCTAAATTTTGTTTGTGTAAGTATGTTTTTCCATGCTAACTGCTAAGGCAGGCATTGTTTTGATTAGTTCTTAAATTGTGAGAAAACTTAGTAGAACCGTTTAGTGTTCATACATGTGTTTATATAAAATTATTCCAAAAAAATATTGCGGTGGGTTTGTTGAGGGTGTAGATTTGATATTTAGGACATAGTGTGTCAAATTTCTGGTCAAGATAACGTAAGTTACAAAAATCGAAAATCATATTGACCATTTTAGATCAAAAAGTTTTGTTTTTGTTGTTTTAATCAGAGTGTTACTATTGAAATATTTGTTTTAATGAGGGTTTTGTTGGCAACCGCAATTTTAACAATTGCACCGCGCTGCGAAGTAAAAATTCAACTAACTCCTTAAAACTAAAATGAGAACGTAGCAGAGTTGTAAAATTCTAATAGACATTTGACAGATACCTTTTCTAAACATCACATTTTGAAAGCCGTAAATCACAAAACTGACCATTAATCAAGCTAACGGAACATTATGAAATTCAAAAGCAGTGTATTTTAGGTTTGACTATCAACAACCACAAACACGCTCACCGCAATTGTTAAGTTCTTTAGTTCAGTAAAGTTAGTAAGGTACTTTTGCGAAGTACCAGGATATCATTTATGATGTCATATTCTAGTAATATGTTGGCTGCTTTTCTTCTTTTTCGATGATTTAGATTTTTTTTCTTTTTCTTTAGATGTTAGATACTAACTGTGTTACCGTATTTCTTCAAAAAAAAACCACGGCTTCTATCTATTTTTGTGGTCATTTTGAGCAGTTTCTATTCAAGGGCGGCTTTTATCATTTTTTGCCGTTATACTATTAAAAGAGCTGCACAAACTTCTTCCAGACAAAAATATTTAAAGTTTGCAAATGCCAGTAAATACCCTACTGTAGTGACTTAAAACACTGTAATTGGTATCCTGCTGTGTGAATTCCGTACTCATTAGCAGATGCATATGCACATGGCGCTTTTAAGTGCGTTATTTAACAAGATAACTATTAGTTTCCATGCCTACCAACTGGCACCTGTTGTGTTGCATGCTACATGGTAGGTGTGAAAGTTTCCAGTTATCCAATAAACTGATTACCAGTAACCAGTGGTGTAAACAGTACTCAAAAATTGTAATCAAGTAAAAGTTTCGTTACTGACAAAAAAGCTACTTAAAGTAAAGTACGAAGTACTGACAAAAAACGTACTTGAGTAAAAGTAAAAAAGTAGTCGTTTTAAAAGTACTCAAGTACAAGTGTTTCTGAAACTATTTATGCAAAGTTAACAAACTATTCAATCGACATATGACTACTGGTCGACTACCTTCACATGACTGCCACATAGCACTTGTTCTTCCAACTCCTCATTTTCTCAAGGAGTCACAAATCATTAATTTTTGCAAGTTTTTTGTTACTATATTCAAGACAATTAATCAAAAAGAACAACACCAAAACTTAGAGATTTGACTATAATGCCATGCAAAATTTACACGGAATCATTTTACAAAATCTTTGCTCGAATACTCATTCACAGTTATTGCCAAATTATGCTAAAATTTAAAAACACGGTGGACATGTCTTATCAGTGTACAGTAGTGTACAGTATCTACAGGATGGGCCAAAAGTTCGCAACACAGCTATTTTAGTATATTCTGCGATAACATTTTTTTGGATTAATTAATCAAAATTATCAAGGATTTTTTTAATTTAATTTTTTTCACATGTGATGCCAGGCAGAAGCCTGATAAACATTGCGTAACTAACTCACACAAAATTATTGCAGATAGCCCATTTAGATAGTCTGGGTCTCTATTGGAACGAAAATGATCGTCACATGAAAAAATTTTGTTATTACATTGCACAATTTTCAGCAGGCACGTAGCCAGAATGGAATTTTGGGGGGGGCAAGCGAAAATTTGAGGGGAGCAATGTCTTCTTGCTAGGGCTGACCTCAAAAAGAAAAGGTTTTCGGTGCAAAATGCCATTGTTTTCTTTCGATTTTAAGGTGATCTCCAAAAAAAAAAGGTCTTCACGCCTGGAAGCCTCTATTATCTACGATATTTGAGGTAATCTTTAGATCTCCATTTTAGGGTTCAGTCCTTGAATTGAAATTTATTTGGGGGGCAAACTAAAATTTTGGGGCGCAATTGCCCCCTGCTACCCCTGGCTAGATCCCTCATACACAGTCAACTCCAATTAATTGGACCCGCTTTAATCAGACACCCTCGCCATCAGACACAAATTGTCAAGGAACAAAATTCCTAAATTGTAACGCACTGTGTTTTACCTCTACAATTGGACAACCTCGCTATCTGACTATGACAGCGAAATTCTAGGAAATTAAGTACAAAATGCATTAAAAAATTTCCTGTTAATTGGGCATAACAATTAGATTGCGGCGTTTGCCCAAGAGTGCATTACCAAATAATACAAAATAATCACAATTATTGCATAACTTTTATAGCACATAAACAAAACATTAGCTAAAACAACTTTTGTGACGTATTTTGCAGTTGCGTTGTGTATAATGAGTTACCTACGTTAGCCAAGGGGCCCCCAATGCAGATCGGTGTTCCGTGATCTACGTACTGACATTACCAACCACAAAGAGTTAGTCTAGTTACTAGACTAACTCAGTAATCAGACAATCTTACTAATGGGACATTAATCACTGGAACAAATTGTGACAGCTTATCGGAAGTTGACTGCACTACAGTACAGCACAACAATGTTTATTGCATATATGGTGTGTGATTTTTGGCTCAGTCTGTAGAATTTAGCAATAGAAACGTTAAGTAACTTAATCATAGGAAGTATTTTTGGCAAATTTATATCTCTGATTGCTTCTTTTATGATTTACTTTTAAGTGAGTAAACATCTACGCCAGTACGCGATGTAAAGCAGACAACAAACAACGAACGTGAAACTTAAACAAACCATCATGGACTGATTTTTGCCAGACTGGATCTGATATGTACACACACACGAAAAAAAAAAACGGGGCAACTGTTGCTGTGGTGGTCTTACTTCTGACACAAGAGTTGCCAGCTGAAAAAGGAGGACAACACAACTAACTTAACTGAACTGAACAATTGCCGGTAGAAAAGTCGATTGTTCTGATGAATTTGTGATTCAAATTTGAAATTACAGTACTTTGTACTTTTTGAATCAAAATATTACTTAAGTAGCGCTACTTCATTTTAAAAGTAATCAAGTAAAAGTAGCCATAAAAAAAACTACTCAAAAAGTACTCACTACCATAAAAAACTACTTGAGTAATCTACTCAAGTAAAAGTATTTCGTTACTTTACACCACTGCCGATAACCCAATTAAAACTGCCAAAATTGCTTTATTTAATACAGGCTTTATCAAAAATATGTTTCATTGTTGACTGGTGTTTTATTGATATTAAACAAAATGAGCATTAGATATACAAATTATACAAAAAACAAAGACAGCTCTTAATGCGGCTTCTAAACAAGGGTGGCATTTATTCTTTTATTTTCCCTTTTTGTACAGCTTCTAATCGTGGGCGGCTACTAATCAAGGGTGGTTTATATTCAAAGAAATACGGTAGGTGTTTTTTCTTTTCATTAATAAAATTTATTTCCCCAAAATTCTGACCAGATTGACAAAAAAAAGTGCCACCCTTTAATAAAACACCACTACAGGGGAAGGGTTGAAAAATAGAGTGCCATGGAGCTGAAATAGAGGTTTTCCGGTATCCTACTTCAAACACAACGTAGGTGTTTCTCTAATCAAAATTTTTTATTGGCAACCTTTATGTTGTTAATATTGTTGAAGCAGTAGTCACTCTTTCCTTAAGCAACAACACAACTAGACTAAGCTGCAGAGACCATTTAACCAATATACATTATTAACATAGGCCTCTGTGGGCTAGGCTGTAGCACTGAAACATAAGGATTGCCATTAAAACTTATAATTAGAGAGGCCCTACGTCATGTTTGAAGCAGGATAACTTGGAAACATCGGGGTCAAGAACAATCTAATCCAACATGATTGCCGGGAGTTGGCAACCTTTTTGATAACCTACCTGACTCTCTACCACTGAGTTATCGTCACTGCACTAATTGATTTGAAGGTCTACAACTAAGGTCTAATTTGTTATGTTAATCAGTTTGAAGGTCTACGACTGAAAAACATACCACTAATTTGGTCAGTTCTTTTTGTATTTCAGATTCACTCTTTTCTTTTGCATTTGCTGATGCATCCCTTTCATCTACTAACTGCATCATTTGATCCAATTTCAATTTCAGTGATCTGAAAATTAATAATTCTTAGCTACAATATAAAACAAATCTTCATTACATTAGCAATCAGCAGATTTCTTCTCACGTAGAATAGTCCCATTCAGGTCCAAAAGATTTTAAAAACAAATATATTTCACCCAAGGGTGATATATTTCACTTCAGACAGAAATATACAGTGCTGGGCACTGCAAATTTAAACTCTATTCTGCAACCGCAAATTCCGCAAAATAGAAATAGGTGGTCCACAACCCCAAATCCACAAGTTTGCTGTAAGTTTTAGCACTTCCGCAACTGCAAATGACTTTTCATTTTCGCAAACTTGAAGCGCAAACTTTGCCGTTTTGTTTTCCTGGTTTGATAAATAAAGGAGACCTATAGCAATATAACAATGCTTGATATTTTCCGTATCGGCTGCAGACCTGCAATAAACATCAGTAAGTTTTCTTTGGCTCATTTATTATCCTGTTTTTGTAAGTTATAAAATATATGTCAGCAGCAGGGCCAAGTGGAAATGTATGCAGGTTTGTTTAAACAAAACTGCGACGGGAGTTGGATTACGGCTGCCACTTTGGTAGCTGGAGTAGACATTTGGAAGAGAGTAACCTTACCTGTCAGTCACTTTCGTCGCTCGTTCTAACGTCTAACTATAGTATGTTCGTTAAGTTGAAAATCCTTATTTGATTTACATACTTGTACAGTATATGTACTTGTCATACAGGACAAACAGAGAATGCACAAATCTTTATCGAGTCACGAAAAAGTCAAAACTTGAGACTCACAAACTTGCGTTTTTGCGTTCTTAAAAATGATACTTTACAGGCATATAGGCTACTACTTACTACTTGAGAAAGGGAATGGATAGGAGGGAGGTTGTTGTCGATGTCTTTTCCTGCTCCCTTCATCACATGGCAATTTGCAGATCACGATTAAAATAACTTAGTTTCAAATGTGATAACTGCAGTTAGCGTTTTGTTTTTTTTTGCTCCTGTACTGGTGCAAAAATTTTTTAAATTGTTTTGAAAGGTGTTCATATAACGGCAAACTTTTGCCAAGATGAAAATGTGCTAGGTGTAAGAAGAACAAGCCAAAAGTTTGGTTCCTTTGTTTATTTTATTTCAATCGCAATATAGTCCTGATTAATGGTTGCATGAAATTCTAACGCTAGAACTTCTAGTCGAACTTTGGATAATAGGAGTCTTTTAAAAGCTTTCAAATTGCATACAATATAATTATGGTGCAGACACTATCATACCTAAGAGGAAGGCAACTGTGCCATGGCCTTCCCCTCAGACCCTAAAAATGAAACACTATAAAGCAAAACCAAGCAGTTCTAAGTGGATGTACATTATTACTGCGTAAAGGCAAAAATAAATAAATCTTTTTTTGGTTTGTTTCCTTCCTTCACAAATGACCTAGTTTTTTAATTCCGTAATGTTTTTAAAGCATTTTCATTTTATGATTTCTTTCTTGTAGTAAGTCTCCTAAAAGCATTATACTAAAACGTGCTTGCAGAATGCACAAAAACGCGTATTTTTAGTTGAATTTCGCAAATTTTTTCCGGAGCATGCCCCCAGATCACGAGCCAAGTCAACTGACCGCGACAAACTGACCGCGAACAAACTGACCACGAACCAACGATTTTGTTACAGTGATTTCGTCCCTGATTTCGTCGCGGTGATTTCGTCACAAAGTGAGGGTTTGGGCAAGATGGCTCTGGGGATAGTAAAAAAATATTTAGGATCGCCCTTCTAGCCAATCAGCGTTGTTCGTGGTCAGTTGGTTCGCCATCAGTTTGTCGCGGTCAGTTGTCGTGGACCCCCCAGACCATCCTACAATGGTCTGGCCTTTGGCACTCTCCATAATATTGATTTGTGGCGTCACATCAGAGCGACAAAACTTTAGGTCTCCCATGGAAACTTTTTGCATATACCACTGGGTGCAGATATTAATTTCGTTTGAAAACTCGCTCTCATTTAAAATCATATGTTTCTCTTTAGCGCTAAGCAGTCAGCCCTCAGCATCTAATGTAATTGCAAAAATAGAAAATTTGAGATCTAAGTCTTGGTTATCGGTATGTAACGTAGGTTCAATTAATGGTCACTGTTAAATTAGAAATTTGTTTCGACAGTGGCCAGTTTGTTGCTGGTGCCAAAAATCTGCAAGATCAATGTGCCATAGTTATTTACCCGCCGAAAAGTTTATCAATATGATTACCTTTGCTCGTGAATTTTGAAAAATTTTGGAGCAATGCCGCCAATTGCTCAGATATCTATGCCATTTCTTAAACAAAAAATAGGCTAAGCATTTTGACTCATTATTTGCACAATACACAAACTTTGGAAAATCAAAAAGACATAGTGTTGTATTATGTATGCATCACCAAATAACACAAAATTATTCAAAATACAGGTATTTTTCAAGGATTCTAAAGCGGGCAGTAATATTAATTTCCAAAAATCTTTGGAAATTTCTTGAGCGGCAAGGCATATAGTCTGAAGCATTCCATCCAAAAAGACAATCAATGAAACAACAAACAAAAAGACTTAAAAGATAAAACTAAGATTGAAAATGTTGGTAGGCCTGCAGCCTATTTATTTACTAAATGTGCTGGGCATGTCATCAAAGTCATTTTGTGCAACCCTTTACCACTTCAAAAAGTTTAAATCTTCCTTCAAAAAAACAAGTCGTTGGAAGTTTCTTGATCCTACACCAACTCAATTTGCTATAAGAATAGCAGCACCTCTGGGAAATAATCGTTCTGCAGCAGAGGAACTTGGTGAGAGGGTGTTGTACTTTAGAAATATCCACCCAAATCTGTCGATACATTAAATCGTAAAAACATATTTTTTTGGAAATTGCAGAAATGATCCCAGTGATGTTGATTTGCGGATTTGCGGTAGATTTCAATTTTTTTACTGCAAATTTGCAAATGTTTGTGGTAAAAAATTGGTTCACA
Source organism: Trididemnum nubilum (assembly GCA_963965965.1). NCBI lineage: Eukaryota > Metazoa > Chordata > Ascidiacea > Aplousobranchia > Didemnidae > Trididemnum > Trididemnum nubilum. The sequence continues at coordinate 25,826,536 of OZ014474.1, forward strand.
AATCCGCAAACCTAAACCTTGAGTCTGCAATTTGCGGATTTGTGAACCGGTTTGCGAAGTGCCCAGCACTGGAAATATATTACAGCATACATTTCAGACATTATGCTAACCCTTATTTTGTGAAGGTAAAATCGCGAAGTCAAAATATTTTGGATTGAGACAACAGTGTCAATGCTCTGAAACTCTACCATATGAACGCACCAAAACCATCAAATATCAAACACTTGAATTACCTGATTTCTGAATCTTTAGTTTTGGCCAGTGACATGAGATCTTTGATTTTTGTTTCTAAGCTGTGTTTATCAAGTTCAGACTTTCCTTTCATTCCTAAAAAACAAAACTCTTTTAAAGGGGCGTTTTGGTCCAGTAGATCACCGATCCTACTTCCTACTAAGGAACAAAAATAAGTTCTGGCATTTTTTTGTTATCACAGAGCTTTTTAAGTGCCTTAAAAAACACAAAAATCATAAAAAAAAAGTCTTTTGTTGGCAACAATCTTTAATTTATTTTTCAGGTTTACCTGCTATTGCATCTAGTAACACACCATACAAGTTCGGAATGCTTAGTTTAGAAGTCAAAATGGATTTTGAAATGTGTGATGATGCTGCAGCTGCACATAAAGGTAAGCTAAACAACAAGTAATGGGCTACTCAGCAAAGCATAAGACTGATTATCATCAGAGATTTGATGTTTTTATTAGACATTTTGACTTGTCTATTATATAATTATTATAAAAATATACATGATTTTAAGATTTTTTTGAAGCTAGCAGACTCAGCAAAACCTAACAAGAAACCTTGATAATTTTATTGCTAGTCAGTTTTGATATACCGGTACATCAAAGCCCAATAGGTCGGAGCGGTAACGCATTTGTCTCTGGAGCAGGAGGTGTGAGGTTCAAATTTTGAGACAGTCATATCAGATACAGCGTTGCCAACTGCTCGCCACCACTGTGACATTTATTCAAAAGGAGCTGTGTTGCCCTGGTGCAATGACGTGGAGATGGGCCCCACAAACTTGTAACATGCTTCAGGGACACAGTGTAATTCAGAGAATATAATAAAAGATTTGATATGATTTAGTTTTGGTATGAGGTTGCTATCATTCTGATCCTACAATGAAAAAAATATTGCTTATGCTTAGCAAACAATATTTAGACATCTACTCAAGGACTATGCTATCTATGTGTTAAATAAATATGATGAAAGACTATATAACGTGTTAAGCTTGAACACTGAGAAGTTGAAAAAATGGATAAAGAGAATGCAGCAAATTTTAGTTTCATACTAGCAATCAAAATTCACTCTATAGGACTTTATATTGCAGAGAAACATTATGATCCAGCTCTTTTTTAAAAAATATTCCATGATCAGAAAAAATATTTTCAACATGAACTTCTATGCTGTGAACACCAAAGATTATAGCATCAGGGTTCCCACGCATTTGTCAACAAAAAATTCCCTACTTTTTCCATACCAAAATTTGCTCAAAACAAACCAAGCTCCAATGATGGCAGTACGGGGGATACGTTCAGAATTTGCGTACTACGTACCTCGCATCTTGAACAGCACCGTATTAGCGTACCGTACTTCAGTTCAATTTTTGAAACGTACCGTACCAACGTACCCTACCAGTATCATTACAAAAAAGGCGTACCGTGTCAGCATACCGTACTTCTTGGCAAAAATTGAGACGTACCGTACAGTACTGCCATTCTTGCTTTTAACTACTCGCAACTTTAACTGACTTTGGAATCAGTAGTCTATACATCAGCGATCTCAATTCACACATTTAGCGTCGGCTGCAGCTGTCTTTTGTCTCTGCCTACAAAAATTCGGCCAATGTGCGAAAAGTCTGGGATTTTTAATTCAAACAGCGTACCAACGTACCGTACCCGTACCATTACAAAAAAAAGCGTACCGTACTTCTTAGCAAAAACTGAGGCGTACCGTACCGTACTGCCATCCTTGCTAAGCTCTAGTTATCTGGAATACACAAAATTGCAGTTATTTTAACACAATCCAAAAATAACTCAATAGAACTCCATTGCTATGTGAATGAAAACGACTAAATAGCCTAAAGTAATGGACATTTCTTAATTAATAAGTGATAGTTCTTGGTGTTTGGATTTATACAAGATGGAGGCAATGCGGCATAGTTTTTAGAATACAGGCTCAATAATCCTATCCAGGCGGCTGCTATATCCACTACCACAGGACTAGAATTCTCGATTTGGCATAATTACGATCAAGCAGTTCACTTGTTGCGGTCGAAAGGAAGTACGAGGTATAGGCTACTCAGCACTGCATGGGTTAAATGGGTGCATGTTGCACTTGATTGAACACAAAAAACACTTTGTAGACAATGAATGAACTATTCTGAAATGCTTATAACTCTGCAATTTACAAAATAACAAGTACCTACACTTGGGAGCCGGAAGCGTGGCAGCGGGGAGTAATTTCTGCCTTGCCTTCTATTTTCTCCAATCAGGGGAAAACAAGGGCAAGTCTTTGCCCATCTAAGTCGGCACCACATCTACAATACCAATACAAAAAAAATCAGACGTGAACTTCTAACGATAAATTTTGAAATTCAAAACCTGCCCATTTAACGTCTGAACTTCACCTTTTTAAATTTCGCAACTCTTACAAAAAAAAAAATTCCGGCGCCCATGTACCTACGTATGTAACAATAGTCAGCTCAAAAATATTTCACCACAACTTTCACTAACCAGCATGTCAGCTTATGTAATAAAGAACAGAAATTAATAATCAGTTAAATTATCAACTTGTCTGTCTATCATCACATTTGCAACTTAACAAGAGTATCCGCTATTCATTTTGTATACAGAGTGACTATACCAAAAAATCCATAATGAGAGGAAAATAGAGAACTGCAGCGCGCCGTATCTGGTGCTGCTTCGTTGATGGTAAATTTTCTGTGAAATAGGCGCTTCCTTTTATATATCTGCAATGATCTCACATTCGATACTGCTCTTAACCATACATAGGACTGGTAAACTCTGCAGCCCCTATATTGAAAACTAACTATTGACTAATTTTGTTATATTACATTCTTAATTCTCAAATTATATTCCTAATCTGTGCTTTGAATTTAACTCAAGAGCTACCTCTCTTTCATTTTTCTGCAGGTTACCTTGAACAGTTTATGTAAGAAACATGTAAAAAAATGAAGTATATCGCACCATTTCAATTATTTACACTAATTTACAAAGCACTTATTTATGTACATTAAAACTTGCGAATATTTTCTGAATAGCAATACAATCACGCTAAAGAGTTTGTGTAACTTTGCAATCCTTGCTCATAGCGTGTATTTTATTAGTGCATAGGCTAGTAAATCTCTCAATCTAACTCTAAAGCCAAACATGGCCTGGCAGACAGCCTACTGAAGAATATCAAGGCATTATTAACGTGTAGTAGGTTAATAATAATCTTTGAACTTTACTCGGATGCAGCATTTGATGAAATAGCCTTGTGTTTTCTCCAAACCTTATGCCTGCTGTCTGCGTATACCACGCTATTACTCCTTTAGTGCTAGTAGGCTACCGGTACTTGAATTCTTTCGTTTGCTTAATTGCCTTTGATGTAATAATACTCTTTAACTACAGCATAATAATACTCCTAAATTAAAGTTTTGTTGAACCTGTATTGTGACGAAATAAATCGGCAGGACCACAGTTCTTGAAACTTGAACACAATTCAGGCAGATGTGTTATTATTATTATGCACTTAATAGAAGTATCAGACAGACAAACGCGATATTTAGTATTCATCTGCCTCAGTTGCGTTAATTTCTACAAGGTGCAGTGCGCTATTTTTGCCTAACTGTTTTTCATGCTTACTTAATAAGCACGCACTTTTCCCGACTTTTTCCCGGTCGGGAAATGCCTTTACAAAATTCCCGACTTTTTCCCGACTTTTCCCGATCGTGGGAACCCTGTAGCATGAAGATTGAAGAGTGCAGTATAATAGATACAGTACATAAAAATAAGCCTAGTTTATGTGAAAAAACTAAAATACAACCATTCTGCAATTTCTGCATTGTAGTAAATTTAGCAAAATGCCGGCCTTTTACCCTCAAAACATTCGCAATAAAGTTAAATGATCTTTTCAAAAAAATGATAACCATGTCTACATGTTTGAACATATTCTATTTATTTTAGAAACATTTCCCCTGGTAACTCATTGTTATCAATCTACAAATGAAGAACATTGGCAACATATGAAAGTCCAACTATAGGCAAGCAGTGAGCATAAAAGACAAAATTAAGACCTGAATCAAAAAATTGGGATGCAATAAACACGCCATCTGTGCATTAGCATCTTTCACGAGAGTAAAATAAACAATAAGTATATCACACAATACAATTGAGCACCTAATTCTTTCAGAGTGTCCCTAATTCTGACAAGAGGCTTTTTGGCATCATTCTTCTATTTTGGTAAGTCTTGTGGTTTTGCCCACTAAGTCATTAGTTAAATTAAATAATTTTTAGGCTTTAATTTGCAAGGTGAGCTTTGTCAAAATTGTTTGATCTTAGATAGCATAGATACATGACGTCCTCTTCAAGATTTTATCTGCTGTTATGTTTGTTTTCCTGATTGTGTAACATTTTGTTTAGTTTTATTCGAATTGTTTATTGTACTCTTATCAAGCACAGTTTCTTAGATACTGAGTTGCTGATGCAAATATGACTTTTGTTGCGTTATAATTATTTGTTTTGGGGATATTAGTTTAGTTCCTACTGCTCACTACATGCCTGCAGTTGCACTTCCATCTGTTACTCATGTTTTTCATTTGCAGATTGATAACGATGAGTAACTAGCCGCAATAACTCTAAATAAATAAAATATGCTCAAACATATAGTCTTGGCTATTATTTTCTCAAAAACACTTTCTACCTTCTTTGGGTTTCCTGTTGCTAGGATTACTTCCGCGATTACTAGATGATGTGTTCTTGTAAGAAGCGCGAATTCTTTCTGACTTTTCATTTTTAGATGAATCTTTGCCTTGCGTAGACCGTCGAAAGCCACTAGTTGTTTCTAAAAAAATACTGAACAACAACACAAAGCAAAAGTTTACGTAAAAATGTTTCACTACAAAAGGTCTGCAAATTTTTGTCTGCAAATGCCTGGTGTTGGAAGCGATGAACTTGTATGCGTTAGTCAATGACAAACCGTTTTTTGTTAAAAAAAAGGTTAAAGACAAAATCAATGAAGGTATTGAAAGTTAAAGGCAGTAATATTAGATAGCCATTGATATGTGGTTCTCAACTAGGGGCCACAGGACATAAAGCAGGGGGTCACGGGACAATGGACAAAAAATCCCATTTTAAGGACATGGAAATTCAGGAAAAATCCCTTCAATTTGAGGTCAAAACCTTTTTTTGTTTTGGTCTTCAATGGAAATTCAAGGAAAAAACTCCGATTTGTGGTGAAGATCATTGGGAGAGACAATTTTATAGCCACACAGGGGGCCACTGGTGTTAAGAGTCTCTAGAAAAGGAGTAACAGGCCATCAAAGGTTGAGAACCACTGGAATTGACTCTCATCCTTCTGCAGCTTGCTAAGAAGGAAGCCCATTGAATGACTGACACATATGACATAACGAGAATTGATTTTTTAGGGGTTCATATGGGGGTGCCGAAATGGTGGTACTCCCGAACTACAGGGTGTCCCATAATTTGTGGAACCCACATATTTTTCAATAGCTTGGAAAATTTAACACTAATTGCTTTAATTTTTTAGATTTAAGCTGTTGAATTAATAACAATTAAAACTAAGTTAAAACTAAAACCAAAATGCCTTGGACAACTAAACAAAGAACTTTTTGCGGGAGCACATATTTGAAGACAAAAAATCGTTTAAATCTGTTTAAGCCATATATCGGCGAAAGTTTGATTTCAATAAAATTCCTCAGAAAAGTCAAATCTATCGGTGGGTTAAAAACTTTGAAGCAAAAAGAACAGTAAATAAGCTCAGTAAAAAGATAACCACTAGAAGTGGCCTAAAAATCAAGGCTAGAACAGAACAGAATTTGAACGCCCTTAGAGAATCGGTTAAAAGAAGCCAAACAAAATCCAAACGCCTACGCTACATTAAAGTTCGAAAGAATTTTTACAAAGGAACACTACATTGAAGTTCTTAAGAAGTTTTACACAAGAATGAGATCTCGTGGTGGCATCAATAAAGAAATTCAATGGTTTCAGCAAGACGGAGCAACACCTCATACGGCAAACTTCACTGTGCAATGGCTTGATGAAAGATTTCATGAGAGGTTGATTAGCAGACGCCGCGATCCTGAGCGGGCTCCACACTCATTGGATCTGAACCCACCCGATTTCTATTTTTGGGGATTTTTCAAGGATACCGTTTATGATAACCACCCTACATCAATAGCTGAACTAAAGCAAGCCATCACTTCCAAGACTCGGAAAATCAAAAAAGCAGGTTATGTGAAAGTGATAAACAATTTAGCTCGAAGAATCAAATAGTGCCTGAAGCAAAATGATGGCCATTTGGAACATGTGCTTAAATAAACTAACAAACTGAGCTGTTGATATTAATTACTAAGATTTTTAATTGTTATTTCAAAACCTTTCAGAAAATACGTTTGTTTTTTAAATATAATGTTTATTTTAAAAGTTATTACAGTTTTTATGGGTTCCACATATTATGGGACACCCTGTACATTGAAATATTTGTCTCTTAAATATCTACTGATATCAAAAAAATTAGCACCCTAGATTGCGCCATTCAAAAAAGTCATCGAAAGAACAAAATTGCCTGGCCCCTTCTGCCCCTCATACTTCAGGTCAAGTCCAACACATGTTTAATGCTTGTACTTTAGGATTACATCTTCTAAATGATTTGGCTAAGAAGGCTGGAGCCCCCTTAGCCCCTTCCCCCAGGTTGCGCCACTGACTGCAACCTAATATAATCTTGAGTGTGCTCTAAAAAAACAAAAACAGCTGGTCTTCTAAAAAATTTTTTACTGTATATTCTGGTGTATAAGATGACCGTCAGATAAGACGAGGTACAAAATTTGAATAAAATTTTGTACATTTATCATATATCGGTTGAGACGACTGCTAAATTCTTGCATATTTTCCTTACAAGAGTTACATTTGTTATGCATCATTGCACACTTTTTTCCTAATATCAATCCTATTCTCTCGCTTTTTTTCCGATTTACGCATCAATGCACATTTTGCCATATTGCCACCAAATTAGCTGAGGCAGAAAATTTGATCGACGCAGCGCTAGAATAATTCGGCGCCCGACATTACAAAATTTTGTGCCAATTTGAAGCACAAAACGCAAATTTTACCTGTTCTAATCGAACATGCAAATATGGTACCGATAGTGCAAAGTGCAAAATATGGTAGTGCAAAGTGTAAATAGGTAGTACAAAGTGCAAAATTGTGCAAAGTGTTAAAAACTTAGGTTAAAAACTTAGGTCCAGAATATCGGCTTATTACTATGAGGAGGAAAATACGCTACTGATGTTAAATAGAAATACTATTCTTGCACGTTCTTTATTTTTACACACCAATGCATTTTTCATAGAAAAACATCGTTATGTGAAAATTAAGATATGACTTTTATATCAGTTGTATAAGAAGACCCCAACTTTTAAGAGTGGTTTTTTGCACTTTAAAGGTCGTCTTATACCCCGAAATATATGGCATATTTTTTCAGGTCATGATCACTAACGAAGTATCAGCACCGCTAATGATTCTGTAGGCTTACATCTCTTTTCAGCGACACATCCGTTATTGCATGTTAATGAAATGGATTATTGTGTCTCATTTATGCACAGTAGTTGGTGGCCAGCAGTTTTGCAAAGAATTGAGAAAACTTCAAACGAGAATTATGTTTGGATGTTATTATTCCTCTATCCATTAATATCTGTTGTCTTCATTATGTGATGTTCCAAAAACATGGGCACAAGTATTCTAAGTAAACCAAAATGGCAGGCACAAGCAGTCGTTAGGGGGGGGCACAGCCCCCTGTAGCACCAGCACTGCTTCTGTGGTTAAGCCAAATTGCAGCACTACCTTAGCATAGAACTATGATGGCATCTTTTATGTTACCAATCTCAAGGTTGCTAATAAAAATTATGATCAGAGAGACCCCTATGCGATGTTTAAAGTAGAGTATCTCTGGGTTAAGCAGAGTTTAGTCAATGCCAGTCCAAAAAATATGATTGCCCTAACTTTACATAATATCCTTATTGATTTTTCCTGTAGTTCTCTTTTAACATTACAAATACCTCTTTTAATATTACAAAAAGGCACAAAAACATATTTACAGTTTTCAGGTTTTGGGCGCAATTGTTTTTTAAAAAATTGGGCACTTGTCCATTAGCCTAAAAGTTAAAGGAAACACTGTTGTTACTAATAGTTATAACGGTACTAACAAAACTTAAATTGAGCTAGATTTCATTGGCATATAAATGATATCGATCTTCCCAAAAACATTCTCACTTTGAAAGATACCAGAAAGCTACCTGAATTAAACAATATGTTCAACTAATACTGAATACATGGTCTGCAACTTTACCAGTATGCAACTTACCAGCACTCTTTAAATGAGGAGCAACAGAGTGATTTCCGCTCTCAAAATTATGCTGTTTACCAGTGAATAGTTTGGAATTTTCAGCCACTGGTAAACCAACTTTTGATGACTTTTTATTTGCAGAAGACAGCATATTATCAATTGTGCATATGTAAAATTAGGCTTTATATTCTTTTCATTTCTGCTAAGCAAAAATTAAGCAAACCACTTTCAAGTTACAGACTATTAGCCCTCTTATCTGCAAAAAAATCTGTTTTATTTTTGGGAAAGGCTATTTCAATAAAAAATTTTAAGTTAAAAAAAATTTAAATCCAACATGAAGAATATTCATCCATGTATTTTTCATGTACTTTTTTGAGGGTTAATATAAGGAGTTTGAGTTAAAAGTTCGGGTTAAGTTTTGGGCTAGTTTTTGAGTAACGAATAGAGGTTGAGCTTGATTTGAGTCAAAATTTAAAAAAATATATTGTAGATCAAAATTTTCAGTGAAATAGTTTCTTTATTTTCACAGAATGGATTTAGATTTATTTATTCATATGCACCAAATTTCTTTAACCACATCACAGATAAACACAAAAGTTAATAGACAACAAAAACACCATACGATTAAATAGATAAATAATAAATAAACAAATAAATCAACTGAGGATTTACAACTCAACGAACTTAATAAGAACAGAGAGGTGAGGGTGAGTGGGAAGTGAGCTTGCGTTCTTCGAGTCTCCAGTCACCCTCGTATGTGTCGAAGCAGGCGGCCTGCAGCCGTAATCGCACTCGGGTCACAGTATTGCTTACGCAATAATCAGCGCTCAGTTCTGCTCAGCCATGCTGCTGACAATAGAATCAGTTGCCATCCTACTGATGGTTAATAATTCAATTAAAACACTACTAATGCCAATTAAATGTGTAAACTTGGAGATTTTTTTAACAAAAATATTATATTTCAGTAAATATTACACCATGAAAAAAACAAAAAGCAAACAAAGCACACAAAATAACAGATAGAAAACAAACAAACAATCACAAAATAAAAGAAAACAGAAAAACAAAACACACGACCGCCTGCTAATAGCCAAATCAATTCTGCCAATAACCTCACAGTAGTAAAAAAAAAGTTTAAGTTTTAAATCTGTTACGTAACTTCTGAGTATTCCAAATTAGCAATTTAAATCGCTTTTTATACTGATGTTTAAAGGATTTAATAGAAAGATTTTTCAGATCACTGGGTATCTACTACCAAACGCCATATTTTTGGGCCCAAGAAAGAAATGTTTGATTTGCCTTTTTCAGTTCTTTCAGAAGTTGGCAAGTAGTTGGACTTTATACATTTTCAAGCACGACAATGATGAAAATTTTCAATCCTGGAGAAACCAAAATACAAAATTGAAAGTTTATTATTACAAACAGAATGTATAATTTGGTGGACAAGAATTCAAAGAAATTCATACAAACTTTGGATCACTGAAAACTCACAAGCAAGTGTGGATTTCTCCAACTACAGCGCAGTAAACTAGTCATTGCAAAGAAAAGTGTGAGGATTGACCAATATTTAGGGTTGGACGCTGTCTGGTGACAGGAGGATAAATATGCACTACAACAACAACAACATAATTTTACTTAACTGCAACTTCACAATATCATTAAATTAACAACTGCAATTTTTGGTGCAGAGGTATAATCTTTCTATTTAAATAAGGTTATGAAATGGAATAGGAAATAACAATAAAAAAGAGGCCTACTGATTAGCTTTCTTTTAGTGAAAGAAGTACTCACAGCACAGATGCAGGAAGTCTTTGGTGCTCTACAGGATACAAAAGTGAAGCAGTTTGCATGTCAAAAGAACTTTGAGACTGCTTCTTAAAACAGGTCATAGACTTGCTATGCAATGAAAATTTCAATGATGACAAAAATAAACTTGAAACTGGGAGACCTAATCAAATTTCCCTTTTAACATTATGGAATATCAAAACTTTTATCAAAAAAAAGTTACTAGTCTAAAACGGAGCATGTACCATTTTGAAAACTGGACAACCTTGAACAGTATAGCAGACTGCTTTAAAAGGTTTATGTCTTTGAAGTAGCTTTTTGTCTGACACTTGTCAAGAAGAAGCGTCAGAATGGAAAGCGCAGGAAAAGGAGTGGCTACTTAGAGAAAAAGTAGCTCCTTTTCCTGCGCTCTCCATTCTAATGATTCTTCTTGACAAGTGTCAGATTAAAAGCTACTTCGAAGACATGAACATTTTAATGAAAGCAATTCCCAAGTTCTGTACCATCAACCAACATTTCAAGTATAGCAGATCAAACTGCAATGTGGTTAGTGGCAATGGCATTTCCACTTCAAACAACTATTTAGCTTTTATGAAGAGTGTTACTGAATATTGACAAACTCAACACAGCCTTATAAATGATTAAAGAACTCTATTCAACTGACGTTGATATTTCATATTTTTTACCCACTGTAGCCAAGAAAAACCTACCAAAAAAAAATTTAAATATCATAATATTAGCTAAAAGAAGCAGTAAAAACGATGTTTTCTTCTGCAAAAGGAAACTGGTTGGTACTGGGATAGTGATCACAGAATCATTAAAAAGAAGCATGGAGCTTTTGAAAGAAGCACAACAAGAATTTGGCGTGGAAAACACTTGGTCTGTAAAAGGAAAGGTGTTTGTGTCTATAAAAAAAGCATTTGATTACATGCTCTTAAGACATTGATGATCTTGCAGTTTCTTGGAAAATAGAAATAGGTAAGAATGGTACCTACTGGGCTATTTTATTTTATTACAGGAGTCTGGGAGTAGGGCTATGCAAATAGTACTTTTTTAGTATGCTTAGGACTCGTTCTCAACGTCCTAACAAACTGGTACTTTTTTAAGACGCTATTAAAAATTAAATCAAATCTAGTTTTTTTAGTTAAAAATTTTATGTGAATTCATTAAAAATCAACTAAACTCTACTTTATTTAATTACAAACTTAAAGTGATTTCAAAATAAATGCAGTATCATATACTCTAAAAAAAGCATCTTCAGTACAGATACACCCTAAAAGAAGTAATTTCAGATTTTAGGGCACAATTAAATTCATATAAAATCTATTTTATTTCAATAATATCATCAAAGTAAAGAGATGCAAAGTTAGAAGAGGGTAAACTTTTTTTAAAACCCATCCTAAACGTCTTAAAAAGAAAATCTATCAAAACCATCCTAAACCTAAACTAATTATTCTAAACCTGCTAACTAAAAAAATCAACTACAAATTCCTAATAAATTCGTCTTGAAACAACTCTGTCCTACGAAAGTTTGAAACTTTTTTTAGAATGCTGTATTTGTTTAATACGGATATATTTTTGAATGAATTTATTAAGAATTTGAGTTTAATTTTGTTTGTTTGCAAGTTTGGAATGATTGATCATTTATCTTCAAACTTCGCATCACTTTAGATTGGTGATTTTAATAAAACAAACCAGAATTTGAATGATTTTGATAGTGTCCTGAAAAAAGTTTTAAGCTTTATAAACTTTTTTAAGGCGCCATCAAAACCATTCAAATTCTGATTCGTTTTACTAAAATCATTAATCTAAGGTGATGCGAAGTTTGCAGACAAATGACCAATCATCCTAAGGTTGCCAACAAACAAATTTTGAAGCTGTACTTTTTTTTAGGACGACAATGTTTTAGTATGAATTCATTAAAAATTTGCATTTAATTTTGCTTGTTGGCAGATTTAGAATAATTGGTCATTTATTTTCAAACTTTGTATCACTTTAAATTGATAATTTAAATAAAACAAACCAATTTCAAATGATTTTAATAACGTCCTAAAGAAGTTAGGACGGAGATGTTTTAGTACATACCAGCACTACATTTATTACCCCATGAATTCGCTTCTGATTTTCTATTGAAAACTAGATTGTAACTGATTTTAGGAAAAAGCTTGGCACATGTTCCATATGTGCAGACACTTCATATTAAAACCTAAGAAACCTAACCCTAAACCTTAATCCTAACTCAAACCTATAACTTCAATCAAATCAAATCTTTCATTATACTCGCTGTAATACACCGGAGCGTGTAACGAGTTGGTGGGGCCTGCCCATCTCTGCGTCATTGCGCCCGGGCAACACAGCTCCTTTCAAAGAAATGTCACAGCGGTGGCGAGCTGTTGGCAACACTGCGTCCAATTTGACCGGCCCGAGACTTGAACCTCAGACCTCCCGCTCCAGAGACGAACGCCTCACCGCTCGACCAACTGGCCGGTTACCTATTTAATCAAAATCAAAATTTTGCAAAACGAGTGGCATCACCAAAATCTTAGTTTATTTAACCGCACATGTTCTGTGCGCCAAGTCACTTTGTTCATTTTAATTGAATTCCCAATAAATTTTAATTAAATAAACTAGATTTTAATTGATTTTTGACAGCGTCCTAAAAACAAGTATTGGTTTATTACAGCTTAGGACACATCCCAATTATCCTAAAAAAGTATTACTCGTTTGAAAATAAATGGCAAATCACCCTAAACCTGACACCAAATAAAGTTCAATGCAAACTTAAGTAAATGAAACCTAAAACATCTCCATCCTAACAAAAGTAGAGTGTTTTAAAAAAAAACTTGTTTTAGTAAGCCTTAAAAAGTATTCAAAACCTAGTTTGGTTTATTGAAATCATCAAACAAAAGTGATGCAAAGTTTGGAAATGAATATTAAACGCAAATTATTCTAAACATCATAGGCGCTGCCAGGGTTTTTGACTGAGGGGAGGGGGCAAGCTGCAAAATCACAAGCGCTATGATGTCATTAAAATTTATGAAATAAAGAACTTGCTATGGGATGAAGATACTGTACAATGTGTAGAATGGAAATTTAAACAAGAATTAAATTAGCTGGGGGCTGAAGGCGATTATGGCAAATCTTGTACATTAATAAAAGATCATTGGTAAGACCACAGTATTTTAAGTTTTTAGATGATGTTTGTTGAGTGATCAGCACAAAAATCAAAAAAATTATTGCAACAAATGCATTATTTTGCAAGTTAAATTCTTTTGCACAGAATCAATCAAACTAATAATATCATTTTTTTTAAGTGGGGGGACCAAATTGGGGAATTATATTCTATTATATTCTATCATTGGTCTACCATCTAGGTAACAAAAGCACAAACAAGAACCCAAATATTTCTTGAAGAAAAAGAATGCAAAATTTGGTAAGCATGAGAGAAGCACATGAATAATTGAATTGATGCCGACGAGAAATATAATATGACCACTTCAGACCAGAAGAAATAAAATCCCAAGATCTTTGACCATGGAAACAATACCTAATACTTGGAAATCAACTTGAAAAATGACAATATTGCCTTGGTTTAATCGTTTTGCATGCTTTTGGCCTAAAGGCTACCAGTATGGAAGCCAAGGAAAGAGCAACCAGAACAACGACAACTAAAAAACAAACAATGCGAAAAGGCTATCCTCCCACAGGATTCGAACCTGCAGTCTTTGGATTACTGGTTCACTGCACTACCACTTGAGCTAGAGCAAATGTCTCATCACATGCTTAATTTTGGCTATTTAAACCCAGTAATAGGATGTTGATAATAATTTAATTGTGATGTTCTGACGTTTGCAGGCCAGAATTTTAATGTTTAATCATTTTGCATGCTTCTGGCCTAAAGCCTTTAGGGTGCTAAAGTCAACGGTTGCTATTCCTCGAGGCAGAGCTTATGAAAGAGATACGCAAATGCTTACATTTGAAAGGTGCTCAAGTCAGCTGACGATGACTTACACAATATATACACATTTAGCTAAATTAACAATAGTACTTTGCAAGTGATCTGTGTTATTGCCAAACAGTTTGCATCACGACAAACAAATTGAAATAAAGGTTGTATGAAGCATCAAACAATTTGGTTACAGTACAAAAATCATCAATGAAGACTAGAAATATAAAAGGGCCAAGTATAGCCTACTGCATTGTGGCACTGCACTAAAAACCAGAGTTGGGCATTAACTTGTTAATTTGTTAATAACTAAGTTAAGTTTTTTATTAATGAGTTAAAAAGTTAAAAAGCTTTTGTGAGTTAACTTATTAACTATAACTTTTGTTAAACTACTTTAATGTTTACATAAGTCCGTTAAATTTCTAGGGTACACCATACGTCTTACTGCCATAATAATAGAAATGAATGAAATAAAATAAAGAAAGGCTTCCACTGCATCTATCTTTACTAGAATAGCAAATACCATAATAACAGAAATCAGAATGAGTAATTTTATCTGGTGTGGCAATGAAATGATTCTTTTGGGCATCAACTGCAGGTTAATATTGATTTTTTTAAAAATTAACAAATTACCGGTAACTTTTAACTCTAACTTGTATTACTTTTGTTTTTCAGTTAACTACTTAACTTCAACTGAGTTAAAAAATTGCTTGAAAATTCTTAGCGAATTAACTCTTAACAAAGTTAACGTTTCTCATGAACTTGTCCACCACTGCTAAAAACATCCAAGCTGGTCAAACGGTAAGAGTTGTTGACAAATACGAATTGACAATGTTTGGCTTCAACAAAGTAGTATATGCACAAAGCTGGACAGCGCTGTCTCGAGCTTTTAGCTGACGTGAGACTACATTATAATATGTAAGCTACAAAACTAAGCAAGATTATGAGGATGAAGTAGCCTAGCCTAGTACCAGTACGAGGACGATTAGGACGTGCGTCCTAAACGTCCTAACAAACCGTTACTTTTTTTAGGACGCTACCAAAAATGAACTAAAATCCAGTTTATTTAATGAAAAATTTATTGGGAATTTAATTAAAATCAACTAAACCCTAGTTTTCAACTAGATGGGAGTTTGCCAGCAAACCCAGTGAACGACCGACGCGTAGTTTATAATGCTGTGACGCTCAAAAGTACTTTTTGTCAACCGTGAAATCAGCAATTATTCAAAATATTTAATTTTGGAACCTTCATAAAAGTACAAATCAAGTCAAAAAATTATCAACGTTATCGTTTTTGATCCTAAAAAATAACCCATCAGGTTAAGTCATTGAAAAATCAATTGTTGGAGGGCAAATTTATGGTTTTTGGAATTTACAGGATATTGAGCACCAGTGCTGGGCACCGCAAGTTTTTTTTTTTAAGTCCGCAGTCCGCAAGTCCGCAACCGAATTTCAAATTGCTTAATCCGCAACCGCAAGTCGGCAATTGCATGTTTTTAAGCTTAATCCGCAAGTACGCAACGACGTTTCAGGATTCTTGAATCCGCAACCGCAAGTCCGCAACTTCAAAATTCTTGAAGTCCGCAAGCGCAAGTCCGCGACTTTTTATGAACCGAGTGGAAGAGTTTTGCAATCAACCATGTCCCGAAGTGATCTGCTCAGAGTTGATTAGCAAACATAAGTCAAAAGTTGTGACTTGTGGGAAGCATAGCAAGCGTATGGTGGATACATTCCACACAATACGAAGAATTACCAAATCACATAACCATTGATTGTAGTAAATGTAGCACAACATAACTTGTTGTTGAGCTGCTTTTTCGAGATGGCAAACTTCAGAATTGCCCAGCTCCCTTTACTTTTAGGTCCAGTTCAAGACATATGTATTATGTAAACAGTTGTATTTTTGGTTAAAGTTTTTCGGTGTCTTGGCTAAGGGGAGTGTAGCCCCCAACCCTCCTATCTTCTTGGATACCCAAGAGGGTTTGGAATTTCAAACATTGTCAAAATATATTTTTTATCGACAACTTGTACACTGTCTTCCCAGTTTCCAGTAACCTTTTCCATAGTTTGTCTTGTCTAAACCTGTGAAGGTGATTAAACCTGAGTAACTAAACCTGATTAACTTGTACAATGCACATGCGTTATTTTATCGACAACATAGCAACTGATAATAATAAAAAAACAAAAAAACATCGTATTCAAGCGTAAGCCATTGGAACTATGTCAAAATATTTGTCTCTTAAACATCTGCTGGTATAAAAAAAAAATTAACGTCCTAGCTTGAGCCATTCAAAAAATTGATTTTGGGGGATCCATTTGAAGGGGTCCCAAGGAAAGTGGTACCCGAAACCATGTCAAAATATTTGTCTCCTAAATATCTATTGATATCAAAAAAAAACTGGCACCCTAAGTTAAACCAATAAAAAAAATTATTTTTGGGGGTCCATTTTGGGGGGGTCCCCGGGGGAGTGGTACCTCCAAACCATGTCAAAATTTTTATCTCTTAAGTGTCTGATATCAAAAAAAAACTGGCACCCTAGGTTAACCCATTAAAAAATTCATTTTTGGGGTCCATTTGGGGGGTCCCCGGGGGGGTGGTACCCCAAACATGTCAAAATATTTATCTCTTAAATATCTACTGATATCAAAACAGACTGGCGCCCTAGGTTAAATCGTTAAAAAAATTTATTTTTGGGGGGTCCCCGAAGGAGGGTGGCACCCCCAAATTATGTTAAAATATTTGTCTCTTAAATATCTACTGATAACAGAAAAAACTGGCACCCTAGCTTGAGCCGTTCAAAAATTTGATTTTTTGGGGCCCCATTTTGGGGGGTCCCCGGGGGTGTGGCACCCCCAAATCATGTCAAAATATTTCTCTCTTAAATATCTACTGATATCAAAGAAAAATGGCACCCTAGGTTAAATGGTTAAAAAACTTGCTTTTGGGGGGTCCATTTGGGGGGTCCCCGGGGGGGTGGTACCCCCAAATTATGTCAAATAATTTTTCTCTTAAATATCTACTGATATCAAAGAAAAATTGGACCCTAGGTTAAATCGTTAAAAAATTTATTTTTGGGGGGTCCATTTGGGGGGGTCCCTGAAGGGGTGGTACCCCCAAATTATGTCAAAATATTTGTCTCTTAAATATCTACTGATAACAAAAAAAAAACTGGCACCCTAGCTTGAGCCGTTCAAAAATTTGATTTTTTGGGGGGGTTCTCGGGGGGGTGGTACCCCCAAACCATGTCAAAATATTTCTCTCTTAAATACCTACTGATATCAAAAAAAATGGCACCCTAGGTTAAATGGTTAAAAAATTTGTTTTTGGGGGGTCCATTTGGGGGGGTCCCCGAAGAGGTGGTACCCCCAAATTATGTCAAAATATTTGTCTCTCAAATATCTACTGATATCAAAAAAAAACTGGCACCCTAGCTTGAGCCGTTCAAAAATTTGATTTTTTGTGGCCCCATTTTGGTGGGGTTCCCGGGAGGGTGGTACCCCCATATCATGTCTAAATATTTCTCTCTTAAATATCTACTGATATCAAAAAAAAATGGCACCCTAGGTTAAATGGTTAAAAAAATTTGTTTTGGGGGGGGTCCATTTGGGGGGGTCCCCGGGGGGGTGGTACCCCCAAATTATGTCAAAATATTTGTCTCTCAAATATCTACTGATATCAAAAAAAACTGGCACCCTAGCTTGAGCCGTTCAAAAAATTGATTTTTTGTGGCCCCATTTTGGGGGAGTTCCCGGGGGAGTTGCCCCAAAAAAATTTCAGGAGACACAATTGCGTATGTACCTCAACAACTTCACACAAAAATTAGATTTCTATGTTTTGTGGTTTAGGAGAACTCGAGCGTACAAGATTTAGGAAGAAAAAAAAGGAAAAAAAAGGAAAAAAAAGGAAAAAAAAAGGAAAAAAAAAGGAAAAAAATAAGAAAAAAACCTCATCGCGGCCGAAAGTGGGTTGGTAGGGATGAAAGGATATCTTAAGACATATAACCATGAGAAATATTTTTTGCCGTACTTAAGCCGTTTTTGACTTAGACCGCGTTTTACGCCAAACGTTCGGGGCGGTTTTCGGGTCATAAACCCGAAGTCACGTGACCGATTGCCTCGAAATTTGGTACAAACATAAAACTCATTAATCTCAAACTGCTGTCAAAATTTCATGTAGTTAGACCAAACGGTTCTTGAGGTATAAGCAAAAGTCTGAAATCTCGCACTCATTAGTTAGAAAATGGCCGAGTAAAAACAAAGGAACACGCGACGCGAACGTCGGTCGTTCCAATGAAGATTGGATTCGATTTCTTGCCGTAAGAAAACCGATACCGGTATGCACTAAAACACCTCAGGTCCTAGGACGCTGTCAAAATCATTCGAAATCTGTTTGTTTTATGAAAATCATCAATCTAAAGTGATGCAAACTTTAAAGATAAATGACCAATCATCCTAAACCTGCCAACGAACAAAATTAATAGCAAATCCTTGATGAATTCGTCCTGAAACATCTCCGTCCTAAAAAAAGTACAGCGTCCTAAAAAAAGTAATTTTTAGGACGCTGTCAAAATCAGTCGAAATCTGTTTTGTTTTATGAAAATCATCAATCTAAAGTGATGCAAACTTTGAAGATAAATGACCAATCATTCTAAACCTGCTAACGAACAAAATTAAAAGCAAATTTTTGATAAATTCGTCCTGAAACATCTCCGTCCTAAAAAAAGTACAGCGTCCTAAAAAAAGTAATTACTTTTTTTAGGACGCTGTCATAATCAGTCGAAATCTGCTTTGTTGTATGAAAATCATCAATCTAAAGTGATGCAAACTTTGAAGATAAACGACCAATCATCCTAAACCTGCCAACGAACAAAATTAAACGCAAATCCTTGATTAATTCGTCCTGAACTGTCTCCGTCCTAAAAAAAGTACATTGGCTTAAAAATAGAATGAAAATATGTCCTCAAGGTGACATTATTGATACGGAATGTCGTTTCTATGTCGTCATGTGTTTTGTAAGCGCAAGGTTACTATGAATTTTATTTCCCTTTCAGTCGCATTGCCACATCACGTTACCAATCCAGTTTTTGTGAAACCCCCCTTTTGCAATCAAATTGGGTTTGGGGGGATGAAATGCACTTGTGGGGTTAAATCGACTTTATTTGATCCCCAACGAATTTTTGGAAGAAAGGATGGTTTACTAAAATTTTCACTGTGTACGGAATGTTTTACTGTGCAGTGTTATAACTTAATGGCAAATAACTCTCGTCATAAAATTTATTTTCCTTGCTGCGTCAGCAATCTTGTTGCTGTTATATCGATTTGAATGCATCAGTGTGAGGCACCGTTCAATCGAACCAACGATGCAGACGTTAGGAAGAGTCAGACTAAAACTCACTGGGATAAAGGGTTAAATTCTTAGCAGTTCCAACTTCCGTTAGTGCGTTTAGATGCCTGTGGTTTAAAAAAACGATTTGGTGTTTTTTCAGAACTGAAATTTGCCCTGTTTATTAATTTACCATAATAACTAGTTACAACAACAATGCACTAATTGGAACGACCGACGCTCGCGTCGCGTGTTCCTTTGTTTTTACTTGGCCATTTTCTAACTAATGAGTGCGAGATTTCAGACTTTTGCTTATAACTCGAGAACCGTTTGATCTAACTACATGAAATTTTGACAGCAGTTTGAGATTAATGAGTTTTATGTTTGTACCAAATTTCGAGGCAATCGGTCACGTGACTTCGGGTTTATGACCCGAAAACCGCCCCGAAAGTTTGGCGTAAAAAGCGGTCTAAGTCAAAAACGGCTTAAGTACGGCAAAAAATATTTCTCATGGTTATATGTCTTAAGATATCCTTTCATCCCTACCAACCCACTTTCGGCCGCGATGAGATTTTTTTCATATTTTTTTCCTTTTTTTTTCCTTTTTTTTTCCTTTTTTTTCCTTTTTTTTCCTTTTTTTCTTCCTAAATCTTGTACGCTCGAGTTCTCCTAAACCACAAAACATCGAAATCTAATTTTTGTGTGAAGTTGTTGAGGTACATACGCAATTGTGTCTCCTGAAATTTTTTTGGGGCAACTCTCCCGGGAACCCCCCCAAAATGGGGCCCCAAAAAATCAAATTTTTGAACGACTCAAGCTAGGGTGCCAGTTTTTTTGGATATCAGTAGATATTTGAGAGACAAATATTTTGACATAATTTGGGGGTACCAACCCCCCGGGGACCCCCCAAATGGACCCCCCCCAAAACAAATTTTTTTAACCATATAACCTAGGGTGCCATTTTTTTTTGATATCAGTAGATATTTAAGAGAGAAATATTTAGACATGATTTGGGGGTACCACCCCCCCGGGAACCCCCCCAAAATGGGGCCCCAAAAAATCAAATTTTTGAACGGCTCAACCTAGGGTGCCAGTTTTTTTTGTTGTCAGTAGATATTTGAGAGACAAATATTTTGACATAATTTGGGGGTACCACCCCTTCGGGGACCCCCCCAAATGGACCCCCCCAAAAATAAATTTTTTAACGATTTAACCTAGGGTCCAATTTTTCTTTGATATCAGTAGATATTTAACAGACAAATATTCTGACATAATTTGGGGGTACCACCCCCCCGGGGACCCCCCAAATGGACCCCCCCAAAAGCAAGTTTTTTAACCATTTAACCTAGGGTGCCATTTTTGTTTGATATCAGTAGATATTTAAGAGACAAATATTTTGACATAGTTTGGGGGTGCCACCCCCCCGGGGACCCCCCAAATGGACCCCCCAAAAATCAAATTTTTGAACGGCTTAACTTAGAGTGCCAGTGTTTTATGATATCAGTAGATATTTAACAGACAAATATTTTGACATAGTTTGGGGGTGCCACCCCCTTGGGGTTCCCCCCAAATAAACCCCCCAAAATCAATTTTTTGATTGGCTCAAGGTAGAGTTCTATTTTTTTTTGATATCAGTAGATATTTAACAGACAACTATTTTGACATAGTTTGGGGGTGCCACCCCCCCGCGGACCCCCAAATGGACCCCCAAAAATCAATGTTTTGAATGGCTCAACTTGGGTGCCAGTCTGTTTTGATATCAGCAGATATTTAACAAACAAATATTTTGACATAGTTTGGGGGTGCCACTCCCCCTGGGACCCCCAAAAATCAATTTTTAAACGGCTCAAGCTAGGGTGCCAGTGTTTTATGATTTCAGGAGATATTTAACTGACAAATATTTTGACTCTACTTTTCTGGAGGTTTCATAATCAGATATTTTTGAATAATTGCTGATTTTACGGTAGACAAAAAGTACTTTTGAGCGTCACAGCATTAGCTATGCGTCGGTCGTTCACTGGGTTTGCTGGCAAACTCCCATCTAGTCTTCTTTAGCACATAGAAGAAGTTATAGTGTTAATTTTTTTTGTTTTACAAAACTTAAAATTTATGTGAATCTCCTGCGGTAAATACAATATTATCTGCAAATATCACATTTTCACAATGCTGTTGCGTCATATTTCGTTTAGAAATGTTTTTAGATGGCCGAAATTAAACCATTAAGAAATATCAATGTTGGGAGTCCTTAAAGGCGGTGAATCATCCAGCCAATTCCGGTGGTTTACAATAGCTAAAACTGAACTATAATTTTTGATATTTTTTGTTTTGATTTTGGGGCTGCGTTTGCAGAGATATTCAACAAATAGAAAAAGTTGTCCCCCCGAAAAAAGTTTTTGGAAACTCTGAGTTTTGATCTTCCCGCCAAAACCACAGTTCACTAAACTATTAGACCTACTGTAATCTTATTAAACTATTAGGCCTAACTATCTCTAAACTATTAGGCCTAATAGATTAGAGATAGTTAGGCCTAATTAGGCCTAAAGTATTCAGAAATAAACTACCGGTATCTCTAAACTATTAGGCCTACCACAGTTCTCTAAACCATTAGGCCTACTGTGGTTTTGGCGGGAAGATCAAAACTCAGAGTTTCCAAAAACTTTTTTCGGGGGGACATCTTTTTGTATTTGTTGAATATCTTTGCAACCGCAGTTCCAAAATTAAAACAAAAAATATCAAAAATTATAGTTCAATTTTAGCTATTGTAAACCACTGGAATTGGCTGGATGATTCACCGCCTTTAATTATATATTTTATTCTCTATTGCACGTTCACGTCGTTCAGCCTTCATCGTTTGGTGAAGTAAATACATGTGGCGCTGTTGTGGACAAGAGATGATGTTGCGTTATTCGGTTACGTTTCATTTATTTTTAATTGGCAACCCTTTTTTTTTGTTGACGTTGTCAATAGAAACTGGCAAAGAATTTCTGTAGGTTTTTGTAGTTGGCTAAAGCAGTTCATTTGATTAAGTTATTCGCATTATTAAGTGGGCTAAATCGACATGGAACGATCTTGTTGGAGCTTGCATTTATCAGTGATATTGGGTAAGCCGATTGTGTTTGACTTAATCATGTTATTGTAGTTTAATGGATGAATGCTGAGTAGGCATATTGCAAGTACAATTGTTTGAATTTGTGTTAGTTATGTTTGTTGACTAATGGTCATGGCTTTACCTATTCTAATGAATCTATGATTGCGGAATGGTGCATTGTTACGCTAGCCTACCGAGAGTGGAGTAAATATCTGCTCACTATTTATCATGTGTGTATAATCGAAATGCTTCAGCTTATTTGATCTGTTTTTGGAAGTCTGATCCGCTAACTGATATTGCATAGCCTAAATACTGGTTTAGGTGATATCAATGAATAGTGTGCTAAATGTTTAGATCACTGATTACTGATCATTGGATTGAATTGCTTTCGAAGTTACTTTGGCTACAGTTGGTCAAAAGCAGGTTAGCTATAAAATGTTCCGATATACTTTAGATAAATAGGCCTACCGTTTTTACCGCTTACCTGTGCATTGCTAAGTTGTTTTGTTTTTATTGAAATTGTTATTAAGTTCAACTGGTAAGCATACACGTGAGGTGCATTTCCGCACAAGTTGTTATATCTCAGTCAAATTACTACTCATCCCAAGCACCAGATTGCTTAATTCTTGTGTAACGTGTGTGCATCAACTTTCCATGTAAGAAGCATTTTTGTATTCCAAATTTTGCTATTAGGGTCATCATTACTAGGTATGTGTTTGGAAAATAATTGTTTGAATTGTTGATTACTTCAATGTCCATGTGCCAGCCAATTAAATTGTATGTTTGGCCCTATGTTTTCAGTACTATGGTGTTTTGATGGTTTTGTTGTTAATGTGCTTTATTTTTTATGTGCTTTTACATTTGTAACTGTTTTACAGTTACCGCCACTAAATGCTTTCATTCTAAACCTTTGTGGTTCTTGAGAAGAGAGAAAACTGTGACGCGTATACTCTTTGCCCAGCTGTATCATTGGGATACAGCCACAGTAACTGCTTGATTAACTGCTTAGAACTGCCTTATGCTCTTTGATCGTCAAAGATTTCTGGTAAGCTGTTTATTTTTACTTGTTGATTTGGATCTTGCAACGATTATATGAAATGGCCGATTCTGATTTTCCTAGTGATAATCCAGTTGTGGAAGAACATGCACCAGCCATGATTGAGAATACAAATGTGTCTCAAATAGGGATAAATGAGGACACGGGAGTCTGTTCATATGATGTTGAAAACTTGGTGAATTCTGGTAAAAGACTGCCTAAATTAACTGAGAAGGGTCGACAATTCCAGCTGGATGTTGCGATTAAGGAATTTAATAATTTCTTAAGAAAATTTAAAAGGTGCCTTAAAAATTTGTCTGTCCAACTAACGATAGCTGATGATGCAGGAGCATTGAAGCTTGCTTTTAAGGCTGCTCACTCAACCTCAAGCGATGTAGAGAACGCATTAGTTAATTTAAGTGGTGTTATGGATCCAAATGACTTGAGTTTTTACACTAGCGAATATGAAAAACTAGATGAGGAGTTAAGTGCACAAGGTCCAAAGGTTAAGGAATTATTAAGAGCTATCTCTCATTCCGATGGTTCTTCTTCTTCTAGTTTTTGTGGCTCAAAGCGTAGTGCTAAAAGTGTTCTAGCTGACACTGTTTGTACTGGTTTGTCATCTAAACATGAAAGTGAAATGCTACGGATGAAAAGGGTTCAAAAGTTGGAGCAAGCAGCTGCCTTAAAGACTCAGCTTGCTTTTCACAAGGCTCAACAAGACTTTAAGCAAAGACGTGCAGCTTTGGATGATGCAGAGCAGCGATTTCGCTTGGAACGTGAAATTGCTGTTTTGGAAGCCAGTGTAAAGGCATCGCGAGTAGCAGAGGAAAGAGAGTCTGGTGGAAGCCTGGCTGATGATCTCTCTGTTATTCCTGTCGAGTCTGAGGAAGACAAGCAAAAGCGTATATATGGTTCCATTGGTGATCGGATTTCTGACCCTGAAGTTAATCTTGCAAATGAGTCAACATCTTGTAATGATAAAGTTTTAGCAGATGTGAATAAAGGAAAGGATGAAATTGAAGACGCAAATCGTCACAATACAGCCGTGACTGACATGCAGCATGGCACAACTACAAGTCGAAATTTAGCAGCTATTATTGATAGACCAGTGCTATCATACCGACTTCCTGATGTTAAGATACAACCATTTGATGGTAATATTGTGGACTATCCTGCATGGGAGATTGCCTTTAATGCCATTGTTGATGGACAAGTGAATAACATTGATCTGAAAATCAATCTGTTGAGCCAGCATTTGACAGGAGATGCAAGGTCACTAGTCATAGGGCTTCTCTCTCAGCGAACTAAGAGCTCATACGATGCTGCTCGAAAAAGGTTGAAAGATAGGTATGGCAACCCTAGCATTTTGTGCCAGGCCTTCTTGGACAAAATAGAAGACTGGCCTATTGTTAAACCTAATCAACCTAGAGAGCTGCAAAGATTTTCTGACATGTTAATGCAAATTGCCGAGTTACGGAAAGGAATTGGTGGCTTACAAATATTGGACTTTCCTCAAGAGACAAAGAAAATTCTTCGGAAACTGCCGGTTTATTTTGATCGAGAATGGAGAGAGTCAGTTTGCTCATGGCGAGACAAGCATGGTTTGGACTCTTACCCTTCATTTGATGATTTAGTGCACTTTGTGGAAAGGCGTGCCACAAGAGCAAATATCCCGGAATTGCAACAACAGAATTTTACTAAGCAAGCAACCACTAAGGGATCTTTGGAGAAGCGAATTTTTGTAAAAGATGTAAGAGCCTTAGCTACCACCGCAGAAGGAAACTCCAAGAATCATGATATGAATTGCACCTATTGTCATCAAGGTCATCATATAAATGACTGTCCAGAATTTGCGAATCTGTCACGAGAAGAATGCTTGAAGTTTCTTCAAGAAAAAGGATTTTGTTTCGGATGTGGCTCAAGTTCTGAGCATGTTTCTAAAAACTGTTCAAACCGTGTTAAATGCAAAACTTGTGGAAAATTTCATCTTTCTGCTTTGCACATCTCAAGGCCAGAGGAAAACGCTGATTCCAGATGCACTTCGGTATGTTCTATGAAGGATCAAAGCCTGGGAAGTGATAATTCCATGATACTACCTGTTTGGGCTAGATCTAAGCAGAACCCAGACAAGGAAATTTTGGTTTATTGCATACTGGATGACCAATCCAATACTTGTTTCATTTCTAACAAATTGCGAAGTCAACTGAAATTAACAGGCCACGACACAACTTTATCTCTTTCCACAATGGATAGAAATCAGAGTTACATTGCTTGCAAGAAGGTAGTCGACCTAGAGATAGTTAGCTTCGATCGTAAGACGTGCATACCTCTTTCTGCTGCATTTACAAGGGGTCACATACCTGCTAGCAGATCTCAAATTCCAAAGCCGGAAATTGCCAGGCAATGGGACCATTTGAAAGATGTTGCAAATGAAATCTATCCCTATCATGCAGAAGCAGACATTGCTATTCTGATAGGCAACAATGTGCCAAAGGCCACAAGGCCTAGAGCTGTTATTGCTGGAAATGAAGAAGAGCCATATGCCCAAAGGTCAATACTTGGATGGGGCATTATTGGCACGGTTTGTCACTCAGTTGCTCAAAAGCAAACCATTTCAGTTTCTAATAGGATAAGTGCTGCACCAGTCACTATATTTCCTCTTCCTAGAATAAATCAGGATACCACTTCATCGAAGTTGGACAATGGAGGTTTAAAGCTTGTGTTTGCTACTCAAGTGAAAGAAGTGATAAACCCTCATGAAGTGAAGAAAATGTTTGAGATTGATTTCAATGAAAATAATGACAATCATAATATGTCAGTTGAAGACCAAAAATTTATTAATTTAATGAAAACCGAAACCAAACGACATGATGATGGTCGCTATATCATACCCCTTCCAGTCAAATCCAGTTTAGTCACTTTACCGAATAACCGACCATTGGCTATGACACGCCTCAAACAATTGGAAAAAAGATTTAAGAAAAATTTGCAACTCAAGGAAGACTATGTTGCGTTCATGGATCAACTAATCGAAAACTATGCTGAGAAGGTACCAACGTTACCGACTGATTGTACCAAACACTTGAACTACATCCCACATTCTGGAGTATATCATCCTAAAAAACCAAATAAGATACGAGTGGTTTTTGATTGCTCCGCTAAGTATGGTGGAGTTTGTTTAAATGATTATTTGCTTACTGGGCCAAGCTTGCTCAATGATTTGATTGCTGTTTTTTGCCGTTTCCGGAAAGAAGAGGTGGCTCTGGTTGCGGATATTGAAAGCATGTTTCTTCGATTTTATGTTCGAGAACAAGACAGAGATCTTTTAAGATTTTTGTGGTGGAGCAACGGAGATCCTGCAAATCCAGTTTGTGAATATCGCCTAAAGGTGCATTTGTTTGGTGCTGGCAGTTCTCCTGCATGTGCCAATTTTGGATTAAAGCGTGCAGCCGATGACGGTGAGAATGAATTTGGCGAAGGAGCAGCAAATTTTGTCAGAGACGAGTTTTACATGGATGATGGGTTGATTTCGTTGCCAACAGAGCAAGAAGCAATATCAATAGCTCAAGATAGCATAGCTTTGTGTGCTAAAGCTGGACTTCGACTGCATAAGTTTATGTCCAATAGAAGATCGGTATTGGAAGAAATTCCTGAAGAGGCTAGAGCTCAAAGCTTGAAGACCCTGGATATACAAACGGACCCCCTTCCATTCGAGCGCACCCTAGGTGTAACTTGGTGCGTTGAAAATGACGTCTTTCAATTCAAGATCGAACTAAAAGATACACCCTTGACGAGAAGAGGGATTCTGTCCACGGTTTGCTCCATCTTTGATCCTGTTGGATTTGTGGCACCATTTGTTTTAGAAGGAAAAAAGATTTTACAACAACTTTGTAAAACGGGTTCTAAATGGGATGATCCTGTTCCTGAGCAGCTGGAAGTGAGATGGCGAAAGTGGAGAAAAGATGTTGTGAGACTGGGTGAATTCCAAGTCAGGCGATGCCTTAAGCCTGATGAATTTGGTGAGGTGATAAAAACGGAGTTGCATCATTTTTCTGATGCGTGCTCTAATGGTTATGGTCAATGTTCTTATTTAAGAATGACCAACAGCCAAGGAGATATCCACTGCGCCTTTGTTATGGGAAAGTCACGTGTCGCTCCACTCAAGCAGGTGACTATTCCTCGACTGGAACTAACTGCAGCCGTTGTGTCGGCCAAAATTGGCAAGTACTTAGTGGATACCTTGAAATACAGTCGTGTACACCAATATTTTTGGGTGGATAGCAAAATTGTTTTGGGATATGTAAGCAATGAAGCAAAGAGATTTAACACTTACGTAGCCAATAGAATTCAACAGATCAGAGATCTTTCTTCCCCTGAATCTTGGTTTTATGTTCCCTCGCAAGATAATCCTGGCGATGACGCAAGTCGAGGTTTGGATATAAGACATATGGTCTCTGAATCCAGGTGGTTAAATGGACCTGACTTTTTATGGAAAAGCTTGGACGAGCGATTGAATAGCTCAGCAGACTGCATTTCGAGTAAAGAAATAGGTGATCTTTTGCAAAGTGAGATGAGGAAAGCTACTTCATTTAGTGCTGCTGCCTGTAGTGTCCCTATTTTTGACGTCGAGAGACTACAAGTTTTTTCATCTTGGTTTCAAGCAAGACGTGCGGTTGCCAATTGCATATTGCTGGTGCATAGACTTGTTACCAAAGCAAGATGTCGATTGCAAAAGAAGAATGAGCCTACAAGTTTTGAACTTGGTTTCACAGTGAAGAATTGTGATCTGCAATTGGCTGAAGTGGAGATCATGAAGGGTCTGCAATTTAGGCATTTTGGCGAAGAAATAGCCATTTTGCAGAATCAAGCTGACCAGTATGAAGATCGAGTAAACCATCGAAGGAAAGACGCCAGTTTAAAGAGAATTAGTTCATTGTATCGTTTGGACCCATTCTTGGACAACGATGGAATTTTGAGAGTAGGAGGACGCATAAAAAGAGCCAACATACCTGAAAGGCTAAGCCACCCAATCGTGCTTCCGCAAAGATCGCACATTACCAGCTTGATAATTGATCATTTTCACAAGGAGGTCAATCACATGGGCAGAGGAGCCACCCATAGCAATGTGAGGCAGAATGGTTTCTGGGTCATTGGCGGATCCTCAGCTGTTGCTTGTTTTGTTGGCAAATGTGTAACATGCAAGCGCTTGAGAGGTTCTAAGCTAACCCAGAAAATGGCCGACCTTCCTGTTGATCGAATGAGTGAAGAACCTCCCTTTACGTACTCTGCTGTGGATTTCTTCGGCCCATTCTATGTCAAAGAAAGGCGCTCGCTTCTGAAAAGATATGGGGTCATTTTCTTGTGTATGTCTTCCAGAGCTGTACACTTAGAATGTGCCAATTCTTTAGAAGCGGACTCCTTTATTAATGTTTTGAGAAGATTCCTTGCTCGTCGAGGTCCAGTGATGCAGCTGCGGTCTGATTGTGGAACAAATCTTGTTGGCGCTAACAATGAATTGAAGAAAGCGCTTTTGGAAATGGACAGAAATCGAGTTAAGAACCACTTATTGAAAAACAACTGTGATTGGGTTGAGTTTAAATTTAATGTTCCACATTCAAGTCATATGGCTGGTTCTTGGGAGCGCCAAATTCGAACAGTCAGAAATGCTTTGGAGCCTTTACTTCTAAAAACAGGATCGCAATTGGATGATGACTCATTTCGCACCTTTCTCGTAGAAGTAGAGAATGTGGTTAACTCACGGCCTTTGACAACGGAAGATATTTGTGACCCTACAAGCTTAGAACCTCTGACTCCTAATCACTTACTGACAATGAAATCAAAGCTGTTGCTTCCACCTCCTGGAAAGTTTGTTCGAGCTGATCTTTATGCACGGAAGCGCTGGAGAAGAGTACAATATTTGTCAAATATATTTTGGAACCGATGGCGGAAAGAAATCTTGCACAACCTTCAAGCACGCACAAAATGGGTATCTTCCCAAAGAAATGTGAAAATTGGTGATATCATTACCTTTAGTGATGATGATGACACGCCACGCAACAAATGGAAATTAGCCCGAGTTGAAGAGGTTTATCCGAGTGAAGATGGCCGTGTTCGAAAAGTGAGATTGCGAATTGCCGATTCTGAGCTTAATCGACACGGCAAACGAACAAAGACAGTGACATTTCTGGATCGACCTATACATAAATTGGTGTTGCTGATCACTGCCGATAATGAAGGGTGATCTCTGCCGTGATGATGAAGGGTGATCTCTGCCATAATGAAGAAGGATGATCTCTGCCGATGCAGAACCAAACACGAACTTTAAAGAAGATTGTAAATAGGTCTAAATTGTGCATTTTGTTGTTTTGCTTTTTCGTTTGTTTGCTTGCTACTGCTGAGTAAGAAAAAACAGTCTTTGCCCTGAGTAGTTAAAGCCTATTTTGGAGAGGAGTGTTGCGTTATTCGGTTACGTTTCATTTATTTTTAATTGGCAACCCTTTTTTTTTGTTGACGTTGTCAATAGAAACTGGCAAAGAATTTCTGTAGGTTTTTGTAGTTGGCTAAAGCAGTTCATTTGATTAAGTTATTCGCATTATTAAGTGGGCTAAATCGACATGGAACGATCTTGTTGGAGCTTGCATTTATCAGTGATATTGGGTAAGCCGATTGTGTTTGACTTAATCATGTTATTGTAGTTTAATGGATGAATGCTGAGTAGGCATATTGCAAGTACAATTGTTTGAATTTGTGTTAGTTATGTTTGTTGACTAATGGTCATGGCTTTACCTATTCTAATGAATCTATGATTGCGGAATGGTGCATTGTTACGCTAGCCTACCGAGAGTGGAGTAAATATCTGCTCACTATTTATCATGTGTGTATAATCGAAATGCTTCAGCTTATTTGATCTGTTTTTGGAAGTCTGATCCGCTAACTGATATTGCATAGCCTAAATACTGGTTTAGGTGATATCAATGAATAGTGTGCTAAATGTTTAGATCACTGATTACTGATCATTGGATTGAATTGCTTTCGAAGTTACTTTGGCTACAGTTGGTCAAAAGCAGGTTAGCTATAAAATGTTCCGATATACTTTAGATAAATAGGCCTACCGTTTTTACCGCTTACCTGTGCATTGCTAAGTTGTTTTGTTTTTATTGAAATTGTTATTAAGTTCAACTGGTAAGCATACACGTGAGGTGCATTTCCGCACAAGTTGTTATATCTCAGTCAAATTACTACTCATCCCAAGCACCAGATTGCTTAATTCTTGTGTAACGTGTGTGCATCAACTTTCCATGTAAGAAGCATTTTTGTATTCCAAATTTTGCTATTAGGGTCATCATTACTAGGTATGTGTTTGGAAAATAATTGTTTGAATTGTTGATTACTTCAATGTCCATGTGCCAGCCAATTAAATTGTATGTTTGGCCCTATGTTTTCAGTACTATGGTGTTTTGATGGTTTTGTTGTTAATGTGCTTTATTTTTTATGTGCTTTTACATTTGTAACTGTTTTACAGTTACCGCCACTAAATGCTTTCATTCTAAACCTTTGTGGTTCTTGAGAAGAGAGAAAACTGTGACGCGTATACTCTTTGCCCAGCTGTATCATTGGGATACAGCCACAGATGATTATATTCACATTTAACCAAGACCATTAATCGAAATATATTATTGTACAACGTAGATCAAATGCTGCTGTTCGCAATAATGAAATCCTACTGATCAATATACAGTGAATAGAAAATCGTAACATCTTAGCAGCCGATCGAGGGTGCCAAAATATTCCATCAAAGATATAAAAAAGCGCTGTAGCTTAAGCTTTTAAAAACATTAATTTTGTGACACTTATTTGGGTAATTTCCGAAAGGGAAGCAACTCGAAACTATGTCAATATATTTGCTTCTTAATATTCATTAATATTACAAAGAATTAGCTCTTGATAAAGACATTTAAAACATTTATTTTGGGTATTGTATTTAAGAGGTTCCCGGGGTGGTAACCCCTAAACTATATCAAAATATTTGTCTGCAAAAATATTAACTGATACCAAAACAAACTAGCTCGATTCGTTCCAAGAATTTATATTTTGGGGCTTCA
Organism: Trididemnum nubilum; assembly: GCA_963965965.1. NCBI lineage: Eukaryota > Metazoa > Chordata > Ascidiacea > Aplousobranchia > Didemnidae > Trididemnum > Trididemnum nubilum. Next base: position 25,858,401 of record OZ014474.1, read on the forward strand.
TTTTGGGGGTTCTTGGGGGGTCCCACCCAGTGGTGGATCCAGAAAATTTTGGTGGGGGGGATGATAAAAATTTTAAGCACAAAACCTCAAAAAATCGGATGTGTTGTAACCAGGTGCGTAGCCAGAAATTCGCAATGGAGCGGCTGTTTTAGGGGTCTGGGGGCGGAGCCCCCAGCACTCACAGATTTTGCATTTATTTTGCAAAAATAATTTAATTTCAGAGCTAGTTTGATAAAATTTCTCTGTGAGGCCCTGCAGCTACGCAGCAAGTGTTACCAGTGCAAACTGATTTATTCCGGTACGATGAATGAATGGTGCAAGATGTTAACAATAAAAACCTTAACGGAAGATAGCAAGACTTAACGGAAGTCAATTTAGTCCGTTAACATAAAGAAGCTTTCTAACGGATTAACGAGTTAATGAAAAAGTTAGCTTCGTTATTAAAGGCGGTGAATCATTCAGCCAATTCCGGTGGTTTACAATAGCTAAAATTGAACTATAATTTTTGATATTTTTTGTTTCGATTTTGGGACTGCGGTTGCAAAGATATTCAACAAATACAAAAAGATGTCCCCCCGAAAAAGGTTTTTGGAAACTCTGAGTTTTGATCTTCCCGCCAAAACCACAGTAGGCCTAATGATTTAGAGAACTGTGGTACTGTGGTAGGCCTAATAGTATAGAGATAGTTTATTTCTAAATAGTTTAGGCCTAATTAGGCCTAACTATCTCTAAACTATTAGGCCTAATAGTTTAGAGATAGTTAGGCCTAATAGTTTAATAAGATTACCGTAGGCTTAGTAGTTTAGAGAACTGTGGTTTTGGCGGGAAGATCAAAACTCAGAGTTTCCAAAAACTTTTTTCGGGGGGACAACTTTTTGTATTTGTTGAATATCTTTGTAAACGCAGCACCAAAATCCAAACAAAAAATATCAAAAATTATAGTTCAGTTTTAGCTATTGTAAACCACCGGAATTGGCTAAATGATTCACCGCCTTTAACGGATTTGTGCCCACCTATGGTTTTTTGTTAGCACTACTTTTCAGCAGAGGTGCGACCAGGAAGAGGCTAGGAAAGCTGAGGCCCCCTATTAGCCAAAACGATCCAACACTCTAATCCCAAAAATTTGGACCAACGTGTTTATACTTGACCAGGGGGGCCCGCATGCGGGGCAAATTAAGATGTCAAGTATTCTTTATGTTTAAATTTCTAAAATAAGTGTAAATACATCCATCTAATCTAAGAAAACAACTCATTGTAGAGCTTTTTTTACTTTGGTGCAGAGGGCAAGGGGCAAGAGGAACAGGATTGCCCATTTTACGTGAATTATCATACAGCATTTTCGCAAATGCGAGCGTAAGCAACACCCTAGGATTAAGCATTAAATTGCTTGATTAAATAATCAGTATCAAACGTTTGAGCATCTGTCATTGTGTTTTTATCAGCATCTAAGTGCAATACAGCGTTTAATATTTCAAATTTACGCGGTGCTTATATAAACACTAAAATAATATTTACTCCGCCATTAAATTAATTTTGTTCAGAAACCGAAATCCAAACGAAACTTATAATCAATAACGCAACCAGAGGGGCCGTGCCCCTCTCTGCATTTGCCTGTAGACCAAAGTGCACGATAAAAAAATGCCACAATTTTTGCCCTTTTGAGGCAGTTTTTGCAGTGATATGGCCTCTAGAGTGGTTTAAAACCATTTTTAAACATTTATCATTATTATTATTATTTTTTTATAGGGGGATATTAACTTACTTGCCAAAAATACAGCTCATAATTTAATCGATAAACACTTCAAAACATTGCCAAAAATAAGCAGCCAAAACTGATCGTTTAGCAAAATGCTTAACATAAGCTTAATAAACAAAAAGAATACGGGGGGGGGGGGGGCTATTCGATGTTTAATTTATTTAATTACATCGAGTAACATACTTTTTTGAGACGCTGTACTTTTTTTAGAGCGGAGATGAATTCAGGGCAAATTTATCAAGAAATCATGACAATTTATCAAAAATTTGCTTTTAATTTTGTTTGTTTGCAGGTTTAGGATGATTGGTCGTTTATCTTCAAAGTTTCCATCACTTTAGATTGATGATTTTCATACAACAAAGCAGATTTCGACTGATTATGACAGCGTCCTAAAAAAAGTAATTACTTTTTTTAGAACGCTGTACTTTTTTTAGGACGGAGATGTTTCAGGACGAATTCATCAAGGATTTGCTATTAATTTTGTTCGTTGGCAGGTTTAGGATGATTGGTCATTTATCTTTAAAGTTTGCATCACTTTAGATTGATGATTTTCATAAAACAAAGCAGATTTCGAATGATTTTGACAGCGTCTTACTTTTTTTAGGACGGAGGTGTTTTAGTCCATACCGGTGTCGGATTTGTTACGGCAAGAAATCGAATCCAATCTTTATTGAAAACTAGGGTTTAGTTGATTTTAATTAAAATCCCATTAAATTTTTAATTAAATAAACTAGATTTTAGTTGATTTTTGGTAGCGTCCTAAAAAAAGTAACGGTTTGTTAGGACGTTTAGGACGCGCGTCCTAATCGTCCTAAGCATCCTAAAAAAAGTAGTACCCATTTCGAATGATTTTGACAGCGTCCTAGGACCTGAGGTGTTTTAGTGCATACCGGTATCGGATTTCTTACGGCAAGAATTCGAATCCAATCTTTATGGAAAAGGCTTGGCGCACGTTCCGTGCGCGCAGACATTTCGTACTTAAGGCTAAAAAACCAAACCCAAAGCACTAGCCTTAGCCCTAACCCTAATTCTAGCCCTAACCCAAACCCTAACCAAACCTATAACTATAATAATCAAAATAAAAATTTTCGAAAACGAATGACGTCATCGGAATGTTGGTTTATTTAACCGCGCACGTTCCGTGCGCCAAGACACTTCGAATCTTTATTGAAAACTAGGGTTTAGTTGATTTTAATTAAAATCTCATTAAATTTTTAATTAAATAAACTAGATTTTAGTTGATTTTTGGTAGCGTCCTAAAAAAAGTAACGGTTTGTTGGGACGTTTAGGATGCGCGTCCTAATTGTCCTAAGCATCCTAAAAAAAGTAGTACCCGTACCGGTACCATATACCTATTTATAGAGCTGACCTGCTGACCTTTAAGCTATTCCATAAAATCCAACCCTAGCCTTTCAATACAGTTTCAGTTCAGGTACTGAGGTAGGCCTATCCGATAGGTTGCGGTTGGTAAGTAACTGTCTAATTGAGTCAAGTCAAGTTTTTTCACCACACGCTTAGAAGTACGCAGGCAGGAAACAGCGATAAGACCATGCGGTCATCCAGGTCAACTGCACCTTTCAGCAACACTTTACAGTTACAGGCATAAACTTAAGGAAGGCTTTATTTCACCGGAAATTTTTATCTAGTTTTTTATTAATTCCGACTCAAATATATCACGAACTCAAATGCTTAGTCTAAAACTATTCCCAAATCGAACCCTAACCCAAACCCTAACCTAAACCCTAATCTTTACTTCTAAAAAAGCAAATGAAAAAAGCGCGGATGAATATTTCTCATTCTCGTTTTATTCTCTTTAAGTTGAAAATTTTCGGTGAAATAGTCACTACCTAAACTTAACCTAGTCATGGAACCTCCAAAAATAATTAAAAATAAAAAAATCAAAACCAAAAAAAAAAAGAAGCTCAATTTGTTTAGTATAGATGTACTGTCTGTATAGTTACATACACATGAAAAGTACAGCAGATACAATGAAAGCACAAAAATAACAATATAAAGTGAACAATATCGCAAAACTAGTGACAGCCAGATATTTCTCGTAGTAAAGCACATCAATCGTAACTGTGTAATAGCTTATTTTTATAAAATTTTTTAAATTTTATGAAAGAGCATTGACGATATTCTTGCAGAACACTTTTCCATTCATTCAAACCGAGATGATGCTACGTTTTTTTCCTGTTTCGGTGCCGAAAAAAGTTTGAAAGTACTCATTTCTAGTTTTTTTGTCTAGTATTGTAGTTTTGTATGTTTTCAAGTTTGACAAAATGATTGTTGAAAGAATTTGGTAACATGTTATTGTTGTACTTGAACATAAATTTGGCAAACTCCATTTTGATCATATCTTCGAGCTTCAAAACTCTAAACCTGGAGTATAATGAATTCGTTTCATAACGACGGGGACGAAGAAGACAGGCTCGTAAAATTTTGTTTTGCAGAATTGAAAGTTTGTGATAATGGCTTTTAGCAGCTCTCCCCCAATTTATTAAAGAGTATTGAATATGTGAGTGAAACATGCTATAATAAACTATTCGAAGAGTTGATAAAGGAACGTAGTGACGTAATTTATAGATCATTCTGCAAACTTTAGAAAGCTTTTTGGCAACGAAGGTCTATTTAGTCTTGATAAGAAACAAGCGTTTAAGTGCGTTTTCCAGGGAAACGACGTATCACTAGTTCCGAATGTACATGGTATTAAATACTGGTTAACTTTTCAACTACAGTATTAAGGTAAGATTTCTTCAGCAAGTCTTTGTTTTGTTTCAAAAAAGAAATTCCCTTTTCCTAGGTGAAGTGCTACTCGCATTGAATTTTTATGGTTCATGCCAAGACACTATCTGACCCGTTTGGGAGCAAGGAAATGTAGGTTAAAAACCATTCAAAGTGTTCTCCATCCATGTTGATGATATAGAGAACACTAAACAATGCCACCGATTGAGTGAGTCTTAACTGCTTTGTCTGTTGTAATGGTTACCTGTGAAGACCAAATAAATGTCTTACCATCTGAGCGCAGGTCACCTGGCAGTGTGCCATGTGGTAAATCCGGCCATGGCTATTGCATTACCATTTTTAAAAAGGTTAGATGGGGGCCTGACGTTGCAAGTTTTAGGACAAAAACCTTTAGTTTCATCCAGGTTATAAATGTAAATCTGAAATTGGTTGCCAAAATTGAATTGAGGAGGTTTGGGCCCCCTGGTCGTCAATTTATTGTTAATTACTGTTGTACATGTGTATTGTTCTATGCAAAGATGCTAAAATAAACTAAAACTGAAAAACATAGACTTTTTTGTAACATTTTTATTATTGGTGTCATTTTAATTGGGGGGGATGAGCCCCCACCCTTGGCTAGCCCTATGTCTGAGTGCTGGGCCCCTGGCACTGTGCCATACAGTAAATCTGACCCTGGTTATTGCAATACGTTCATAAAAAGGTTAGATGATGACCTGAGGTAGCAAATTTAAATTGAGGGGGCCTGGGCCCCTTTGTTGTCAATATTATTGTTGATTACTATTGTATGCGTGTACTGTTGCACACGAAGGTACTAAAAGAAACTAGAACTGAAGAAACAACAGACTTTTTATCATCGGTGGCATTTTAATTGAAAGAGGCCCCCCACCGGCTACTCCTATGAGATTAAGATTTATACAAAGTTTGGGATTCATAGCCTTTATTAGTTTATAGTTGTTTTTTTTTTAATGTAATTTATGTGTTTGAAGGGTTATGATGTTTTATGCTTCACCCAATATGCTGGTCAAACTGCTTGCAGTATGAAAATAGTAGTTTCAAATGTTAGTTTAGTTTTAAAATATTCATTAAATTATTGGATACTTCAAAACAAAAGCAAGAATGCTATTAAATTAATATTACAATTGCAAAGTTAATTAAGTTATCATATTAACACAGTATCAAAGTGTCAAAAATATAAAACATACTAGCCACGAAACATTAGATTGAAACAGCATTATTGGTAGTATTAAGACAATAGCTTGCACATCATTTTATTGCAATAGTGCCTATCTTGTGGATGCTGGTAAGCTTTTTGTTTGTTCATATAATTTTGTTTTTTGCATTGATTTTTTCTTACTTTTTAGCTAATCCAGATTTTGAATTAGACTCTCTATCACTGTCATCACTCATCATACAGTTTAAACAGTATGTTATTCACCAGCACATATGAGCTGTCAGCCATATCATCCCTCACGAAAGACTGTTTTTGGTAAAAACCATTCACAACACACATAGAAGTTTCTCTATAGATGTACAAGTCCTGGTTTATGATTGAGTTGATATTCAAAAAGAAATAGATTTGTTGTATGACATTGACTGGTATCAAAGTAGCATATGGAAAAACACACAAAAATTTTGTATGTTTTCAAGGCAATTACAGAAATATACAACAAAAAACATTTACCAAATTCACACGCATCAAACAGATCATTAATCTGTACATTTTAGCATTAGTTGGAGATAAAAGCTTTTTTGCCCTTCTGAGATAATCTAAAGTGAAATTGCACACTCAGAAATTTTTGAATCAAGATTTTGATCTCTTTTCTCTGCTTGTAGCAAAAAACTGAGTGCATTTTTGAGTATCTCACCCTTAAATCTATCAGAGTTGATATTTTGTTTTTTTTCCTATATGTTGAGTATTACGTTAGCATTTTATGCAAATTATTAAAATTTTAATCTCTGAATAGCACCCTCAAGTGGCAAAATTGAAATGTCGATAGCTCATAAACCGCTTGATGGATTTTGATTTTGCTTTTTGCAGTCTTCATCATATTTAAATGGGTTTCGCATATCCAAATACTAAGACAATCTGAGAGGGTGGGTTATGCAGTGTGACTGTCTTATAATGGAATAACTCGTTTGTGATTAAACCCTGATTAAACTAAACACAAAAAAACTTTATGGTGCAGTCTCAATTACAATAATTTGCAGAAGTTATGACAAGGTTCGACAGAACTAAACTTTAACTGTGAAAACAACTAATCAGATAGCCACAGTTTTGCAAGGTGCACAGTATCGGTAGCTCTAAAAACTTGATCTTTGCTTTCAGCTTTTATTTGAAACTTACAGACTGCAGTAGATGCGAATATTTTTAGATTTGACAAAACAGTTATTGTGAAACATGCCTACTGTAGTGTTGAAGTAAAGAGTATTACAATGGCAGCATGTATTGGCATGTTGTGCAACGATAGCAAAGCCAAAAACTCCAAAATAGTTAATCATACATGTACCTTGAAGCTGTACAGTATTGCATTGTTGCTCCAGCTACTATGATTATTTTTTACTGGAACTCTAAAAACTGCAATCAATTATCACATCTTTCTAACCATCAATTATCAGATTTTGGTCAAAAAATACATAAAGGTGAATATGCTGAGAATTAAAAAATTTCTGGTTTTTGAGGGATCTGGGACACCCCTAAACGTAAAAATTAAAAAAGAAGTTTTACACAAGTTTTTTTTTCATGAATTGACACAACTCTAAAAACTGCAATCAATTATCACATCTTTCTAACCATCAATTATCACATTTTGATCAAAAAATACATAAAGGTGAATATGTTGAGAATTAAAAAATTTCTGGTTTTTGAGGGACCTGGGACACCCCTAAACGTAAAAATTAAAAAAGAAGTTTTACACAAGTTTTTTTTCATGAATTGACACAACTTGAAGGGGTCAGGCTTAAAACTTTCAAAAGGTAATAAAATATAGACCACCCTACTGTCCAGGGTTCCCTTTATCTTTTTGGCTTATCTGCAGGTCTCCAAAGCTGTTGAAAGACCTTAGTGTATCTTAAATTTTGTGTTAATCTGGTATTAAAGCATACTAGGAATCATATATTTTATTTACTGTATAAAAATTGGTCTTGATAAACAGTTTCATTACGAATAATAGAGCCTAAGCTGTTGGAAACATTTTATTTGAAAAAAGACGTTTCGACTAATTACTTAAGTCTTTGTCAATCTTATTCCAATAGAATATATTTCATTTAATATGTTGACATTTTTAAAGCTATATTCATAATATTGGCAAATTATATGCCTGTGATCCGACAAACTAATGATTCACTTACAAAAATTGCCTTAGTGGAAACACTGAAGCTTACCCCCAAAAAATGCTTCTGAAAATGTAGATTTTCAGGTATAGAAATTATGCATGTATAAGTCAACCACCTATTTTGGTAACCTTTTTTGAGTTTTATACTTGGCTTATATGCTGGTATATATGCTGCATTTAGAGCTAAGATTTAAAATTTTTTTGAATGACTAAAATTCTCTTGATTTTCTAGCTTGTGCTTGTCAAATTTGTAAAATTTGACGTTTTGGTGGTCAACCTTTATCATGTGGTTGCTTATCCCCAAATTTTGTTTTAAATAGTTAGCCAAGATTTATATATTTATTTTTGTCCATCCGATTAAACAAATAAATGAATTTCAAAATTTAATCACCATGCTGACGTTAGGCAGAAAATTTCTCGCCTAATCAGTATGCTTAATTATTCACAGTAAGATAACAACAAAGCCTCAAGTGCTGTTTATTAATGAATTGAATTACCAGTGTAAAATGTTTTAATACTAAAATTTTTATATTGTCCTGATACCAATGACTTTTAATTTTAATCCCAATGACATGAAGAGGTTTTGGCTTGTATAATTTATTTTAAACATAAGTCATTTAGATTTAAGTATGATATTTAATTATGTTTTAACTTCTAGTTGTAAAAGAGTTTGGGCTGTGCGGTACTTTAGCAATCATTTCAAGGAATCTACATCACTTCTTACAAAAAAACTCTATGAATGGAAGCAGCCTTCAGGCCATAATACTGGAATACAAGTTGCCAATTCATATAAATGCCTAGATAAAGAAAATGAAAATGTCCCTCTTGTGGTAGGCAACCCTACTCAAGTTTCATGGTATGCATGTGGCCCAACAGTCTATGATGAGCCTCATATTGGAAATGCTGCCACATATGTGAGATTTGATGTGATTCGTCGAATACTGATCAATCATTTTAATCTTGAGATTGATTTTGTTATGGGAATAACTGACATTGATGATAAAATAATACATCGAGCTTGTCTGTTAGATAAAGATTTCTTTTCTATGGCCAGATTCTATGAAGATGAATTCAAGAAAGCCATGTGTGATTTAAATATTTTGCCTCCAACAATGTATATTCGAGTCAGTGAGATTATGCCAAAAATTTTATCTTTTGTTAATCAGCTTCTTGAAAGTGGTAGAGCTTATCCAGGAAAAGATGGAAGTATTTGGTTTAGTGTCGACGCTTTCACAGATATGGGTCGATTGACTTACATTCTTGATGAGTGGGAATCAGAAACTTCTATTTTGCATTCTGAAAAGCAAAGCACTAAAGATTTTGCTTTGTGGAAAGCAGCAAAGCCTGGTGAGCCTTATTGGGATGCACCTTGGGGTCCAGGCAGGCCAGGATGGCATGTGGAATGCTCAACAATGGCAAGCTTGGTATTTGGTGATAAACTTGACATTCACTCTGGTTCTCGTGATCTTCTCCTTCATCATGAATGTGAAATATTTCAAAGTGAGTCTTATCATACTACACCACAATGGGTTAACTATTTTTTGCATGCTGGTTCTCTTATTGCTGAAGGTGCTTCGGCTAAGATGTCAAAGTCGTTGGGAAATATTGTGACAGTCGATGATTTTCGGCAGCGCAATTCTGCAGATTGTTTTCGAATGTTTTGTGTTTTGAATAATTGGAATTCAAATTTGATATACACACCAGTATCAGTCAAATCTGCTGAGAGAAAGTTAAACAAGCTTCAATCTTATTTGGGCAGGTTCAAGCAGTATGTAATTGGTAACCTTGATGGAGAGGTGGACAGTGTTGAAGTGGCTCGCTTGTTGAATCAATGTAAGAAAACCGTTCACAGCTCCTTATGCAATAATTTTAATATTGCTCAAGCTATCGCGACTATGCAAGAAGTTTGCAAGAAAGTTGATTTGATGTTTTCGCAAACTTGTAAAGAGACTTGGCAGTCTGATCAGTTATGTGTGCGTGATTCTGCTTCTGTACTGGAAGTATATCGCTATGTTACACACATGTTTCAGCTGTTTGGTTTCAATGATGTAAACGCTAATCGAACTGGATTCGACTTGATCAAGAGTATTAAAAATTCTGAATCTATGCATGATGTACAAGATTTTCGAAACTCTGTTCGCAAAATAGCGAAGGAGATGAAGTCTGAAAATATTGCGTATGCAAATCGTTTATTTGATGCTTGTGACAAGTTAAGGAGTGAACTAAATGTAAAAGGCTCATCTCTAAAAGACCCGAAAATATAACTTTTTCTTAAAGTTTTCTCAGCATTTACATTTTACCTCTTCCTAAACCAAATACTTGGCATTAGAACAGTTAATTGTAATGTTTGTTGATTGTCACTTTGTCTTGACCAAGACTTTTGAATCTTGCGATTTTACAGTAGAAGCAAAGCTGCCACCTGCCCACCTCTCTACCACTTGCGTTATAAGTCCCCACTGTCTTTTTTCGTGGTAAATGTGAAGGAAGCAAATCTGAAAGCACCAATTTTATAGTCTGATTTGACTGCGAATCAAACGGAGTCTATCGTTTCGGAAACCAAAGCTGCTTCCACGAGAGTATAGTCTACCACTGGTTTGTGTTTTTTCCTGTGACGTAGTAGCACAATGTTAGCATGTCTTGTGGCTCCAAACGAAGGACGTTTTACAAAGCAGTTTGCAAATACTGTATATTGGCTGGTGTTTTTTTTATTTACAATTTCACGTCACAATTGCTAGTTCAAATATAAGCTGCAAAACGCAATTCTGTTTCTACAAATCTGCTTAGTGCTGAAGTACAGGGTGATTCAAAAATGACGACACTCACGAAAGTTTTTAAAGAATACTTTTGCAGCTTACCAAAATTTATGTGTAGCTCATCAATCTTGGTTTGCATGTGGTTTCTTACAGAGTTTCACGTTTTGTTTTATTGCCATTTAATGGTGTTCTCCACGTTTGTCCTCTGTAGCTACAACCACACTTAGGTGATTGAATACGACGTTTTTATTATCCGACCGATCTTAAAGTAACACGCTTCATTGACATTTCTCTGATTGTCTTCTTTCGTTCAGCAATCGCTTGTGTTTTTTTGTTTTAACTGCTATAAGTTGAGGTTTGAAGTGTGTCAGATTTTTGGTCGCGATATGTAAGTTAAAAAATCCTGTTACAAAATCAGGGATGTGGAAGCGAAAACAGCAAATTTTTGTGGAAGCTGTTAAAGGGTTCCGCTTCCACTTTGGCCATTCTTATCAAACGATGAAAACTTACATGTGGTGCATTTTTTTGTAAAATATGTGACAAAAAGTTATTGTTCGATAAAGCAGCATTTGCAAAGAAACTGTTTTAGTAGTTTGGTTCACTATCAGGGCCAGCCCCCAACTCCTATCACTTCAAAAATGAACCATGTAGCCTACCAACTCATTTTTTATCTAAAAGTCTTTAAAAATACGCTGTTTTGAAAATATTCTCAAAAATTTGGGGGCTCTTCCCATTTTTTTAAAAAATCTGAAGGAGCATACTGTAGGGCTGAATTGCATGTACAAAGTTTTCAATTTCTAACAGTTAAGTTTTCTCACTGTGACAATAGGCCTATAATATTCGTAAAAAAGTAAACAGGGTAGAACGTTATACTGTAACCTTTTCTCAAACAAAGCACAATATTCTGGAACTTTTAAACATCACGTCTTTTATCATTGCTATACTAATGAAGATTATTTTAAGATGATATTTATTATAATTCTGTAACCACACAATTTTTGTAGGGTTTGTTGTTTTGCAGTTTTAAAAATACACGTTGCTACGCAGAAGTGTGGAGCAAAGCCGAATATAAATACGAATTCTCTAACAAAAAATCGGAATATTTGGCCTTTGCTCGATGTATCTAAATCACAAAGTAAAGATTAATTACACTTGGCAGTAGATGCGATTGAAACGTTACTATCGCGAGCGTTTGGAAACCTGTTCCTAGACCCCAATAAGTAGTCGCTTCCTTTTTCAAATTTTTTGCGTAACGTTTAGAAAAATTGGTATCAGCTGACGAAACATATGACCATGCGTTTGCAAGTTTCGCTTTTAAGACGCTCCCAATCCAAATTCCTGGATACGCTTACGCTCAGATCCTTGCAATGACAAACCAATCACATATTTTGATATCATATTATGTTTTCAAGATGATGATAACATAAATCGTTCAATTTTCACATATCTGGAAAAAAATGTTTACGAAAAAAAAGATTAAACTTCAAGCAAAAATTACGTCATCAAGTGGTGGAAGCGATTCCAAAATTGGAGCTTCCACATCCCGGTAAGAAATACAAAAATCGAGAAGTCATCATGACGTCATCATACCATTTCGATAAAGCGTGTTTATATTTTCATTTCTAATGGTTATGTAGGATCGAATGTAAAAATTATGATTAAAATGTATTCATCAAAATGTAAAGAAAGCCAAATTGGATAGTTTGGGAAACCCTCAATCAAGCAATAGCATTTAGCTTGAAGCCGCACTGCAGCTCTGTCAATTTCATTTGCCATAATTTGCAGAGGTCACGGGTGGATGATTTTTCTTGGTGGGCTTGACCGATAGCCGCCGATCCCTGGCGTAAAAATTTACTGTTTTTTGATCTTGAGATTCTCGACTTAACAAGGTAGAGGTATTTCTAATGGTTCAGCGGTATGAACGATTGCATATGGTGTATGGTCGAGGCGATAACTGATTGCTACAGCAGATGGTATCATAAATTGCGTAATGCTTATGTTTTGTTTTACTGTATTTAAACTTGCATTTCTAATAAGATATTTAAGGTAAAATGTTGATATCTCCGTTTTTGTACCAGTGTTTGCAAATACAGTATCGTGTTTAGCGCGCGGGCTATTTTGGGTTCAAATGTGATCCGCGCGCTTAGATCTCGCTTAAGTATTCCACTTTTGAAAATTAACCAGGTTTTAAAAAATACAATAGAAATCAAATGAACGATGTTTTTGCGGTGGTAAAAATTATAGATATGCATTTACCCCAAATTTAGGACTCTGCACCAAGCACACCAGTTTAGCCGATCGGTACCTTATTTTTCATTCTAGGGCAATGGCGTTACTAGGTGTTGAACCAGGGGGCAAGCTTCATATGAGCCGTTATCGAAAGGACGTTGCTTTTTTCCGTAAAATTTAGATTACGACCACATAAAGTCTCGACCAGAAATTCGTTGCTCTCAACTGTCAATTTTAAGTGTGGAATTTTTTTACCATTGTCGTTTGCTTTTTTCCAGGAAGCCGTGTACAGGAGGGGGCCCTCATCGGTAATTATACGCCCAATGTTTGGGAGAAGTGTCCTCCTCTTTGTATTGGTTCATTTTAGGAAAACCTTCATACGAACTTGACTTTGGTCAACAGACCCTTAACCATTGATGTGGATTGGAATGTCAGTAGTTCACTGCCAGTTTTTCGATTATTTTGATTGATTGTATCTTCAATCTCCTGCCACGGGAAAGCGACGGTTGCGTTATCCTTCGGACGAATCCGCACCCGGTTAGGAGTTGACCAATTTTTAAAACTTTCCGTTTAACTTCTTTCAAATTTGCTGCTTGTTCAAACTCACTAAACAGAAAAATCATCGTAAAGTGCCTTAACTAGGAACGTAATAACGTTACGCGAATGCGGGTTGAACATAAATCATACGATCAGAGTCGGAACAACGACGCTTTTTGCCCTCTCTGCTACGCTGCCGATACGTCTTCAGTTTTCTTGGAAGCACAAAACCAAGTTATGCGATATTGAAACCGCCCGAGACATCATTTTCAATAAGTTAACGACGTGAACAAGTCGAAGCCACTTTATAACTAGATGGAATCTTACTGAGAAGCAACTTCTTTGAACGACCGACGCAAATGTCTACGGGTTTGAAAAAAACTAGTACTCTAGCTTAAGCCATTCAAAAAATTGATTTTTTGGGGGTCTCCTAGGGGAGAAGGGGGTGGCACTGGCACCCACAAACTACGTCAAAATATTTATCTCTTATATATCTATTGATATAAAAAAAAACTGGCACCCTAGGGGGCTGTTCATAAAAGACGTCCGCACTCAGGGGGGGTAATAGATTTGCGGACAAGGGGGGAGGGGGGTTCTGGAATGCGGACGTCCATATTTCAACTTTTTCCGCGACGGAAAATCGCAGATTGTTTTATTCCGTTTTCGGTTTTCCGGGCCAGTGTGAACCACGCATAAAACGTACATTCATGTGATTTAAGGGCGCGAAGCGCACACAAAACAAATCACATGACTGTAAGTTTTACGTCACGTTGCGCTGTGCTTGCTCTGTGTGCGATGTAGTCATTTATAACTGTGAGTCCTGATGAAGAGTATCAGTACCGGTACTCGAAACGTTGACCGTTTTTGATTAAAATAGTAATATTTTACGCAAAAACCGCTATCTCATTTATTATAAATATTTATAATTAACAGCAAAATAGGTCGAGCCCTTCTCGTGTGGCTTGGGATAAAGTTTCCGATGAACAAAAGTTTTGAGTACTTCAACCTGACTCGAATTCTAATGAGCTCTATTCTTCCACCTTTAGAAGCCATACATTGCATAAATACTAATTGCACAAACAACTCTCATGTGGCTACTACAGAACACTATTATGATCAGATTGTTGACTCACTACTTAAAGCATCAACCAGTTTGAGCCAAAACAAACCAAGCAATGTAAGAAAAAATCCGGTAATACCTAATTGGAATCAAAACGTAAAAGCTGCTCATGCAGCAGCAAGGCAATCCTATCTGAACTGGATTAAGCTTCAGAAACCTACTGCAGGTCTTGCAAATGAAAGTATGATTAACTCTCGCAAAACTTTTAAATATGCTCTGAGAAAAACGAAATCTACGAATGACCAGTTGTTTGCTGACAACATTGCAGCAAATCTTACCTCGGGCCAATCTTCACCAAATTTTTGGAAGCATATTAATTCAGCAAATTACAACAAATACAAAACTCCTGTTTCCACCTGTGTAAATGGTCAAACTGGCGATCAAAACATTGCTAATATGTGGGAAGATCATTATAAATCTCTCATGAATTTTCCTGAAATTGAAGCGGAATCCGTAGCGAAACAGTCTGTGCACCAAACTTTAAGTAATTGTGACCTTAATGAGTTGAACCCTTTGCCTCTCTGCAATGTAAGGCTCATTCAAGCTCAGTTACATAAATTAAAACGAAAATGTGCTCCTGGCTTAGACAACATATGCACTGAGCATAGGTGGGCAAGTTAACGCAAAACGTTAGCTTCGTTAACCACTAGTCCGTTAACAAACTTCAGACCTCCGTTAACGTTAATCCGTTATTTTCAGCTTTAATTAACGGAAGTTAATTAAGTCCGTTAATCCGTTAACATTTTGCATGCAACTTACATCTCGTTTTATTCACTCGCTTCTAGAACACGTATTGACGCTGTTAAGCTGATTGTTAGGAAATATTTATTGCTATGGTGGTCTTTTTGTGTTTTGAAAGATACATTTTACAGTCTAATCTAATTTCAAGATGAAAACAAGTTCAAATGCACAACGAAGCTGCATGATATTAACAACAAAAACCTTAACGGAAGTTAATAGAACTTAACAGACGTTACTTTAGTCTGTTAACAGCACTTAACGGAAGTTAATTTAGTCCGTTAACATGAAAAAACTTTTTAACGGATTAACGAGTTAATGAAAAAGTTAGCTTCGTTATTAACGGATTAACGATTAACGGACTTGTGCCCATCTATGGCACTGAGCATTTAATTTACTCACATCCCTTGATATCTGTTCATATTAGTATGCTGTTTAATGTGTGCTTGACTCATGGCTTTATACCTAACCGTTGTATTGCATCTGTGATCACACCTGTAGTAAAAAGTAACAAAAATAGCGTTAGAGATGTTAATAATTATAGACCTATTGCTTTAGCTTCGACTTTTTCAAAACTTTTTGAATTAATTTTGTTAAAGTATTTAGAATCATTTCTACATACTCGTGACAATCAGTTTGGATTCAAATCTAAACATGGCACAGATTCTTGTGTATTTTTGCTGAAACAAGCCATTAACCATTACAATCAACATGATACTCCCCTGTATGCAATTTTCCTGGACTCCTCGAAAGCTTTTGATCGAGTCTGCCATTATATTTTATTTCAGAAGCTTATTGAAAAGCAGGTTCCTTTAATTTTGGTGCGATTTATTATGTATTGGTATAAAAACCAAATGATCACTATTAAATGGAATAATGCCTTTTCACGCTGTTTTTCCATAACCAATGGGGTCAGACAAGGTGGCATTTTGAGCCCTTATTTGTTCAATATCTACATGGATCAGCTTTGTTAAGTAAAATCAACTGGATATTGGTTGCTGTATTGGGGACAAGTGTTTAAACAATCTTATGTACGCTGATGACATTTGCTGCTTTGCTCCTAGTTTCAAAGGCTTACAAAGGCTTGTTGATACTTGCGTCGAATTTGCTGCCAAGCACAATATTGTCTTCAATTGCAGGAAAACCAAAGCTATGTATTTTCCTTGTAAATTCTTCAAAACCACTGATCATAATCTAACTGTAAATGACCAGCATGTTGAATTTGTGAATAGTATTAAATACCTTGGTGTTACAATTAGCAGTGTTCTTTCTGATCAACTTGATATTAAAGCTCGAGTAAGATCTATATATTGCATAGCTAATATGCTTCGTACTAGGTTTTTCAAATGCTCTGTTAATGCAAAAAACATTTTGTTTCGTTATTTTTGTTCCTCAATTTACGGCATCAATCTTTGGTGTCGTTATCCTGCGTCCAGTATAAATCGTCTTCGTGTAGCTTACAACAATGCTTATCGTATACTTTTTAATCTCTCTAGAAGAATACACATCAATGAAACTATGGTTAATAACGGCATCTCGACCTTTTATTCGTTAATGAGAAAACATACTGCAAATTTCATAATAAGATGTAAGCTCTCTCTAAACGCTTACATTCAACAAATTTTTGGCTCTGCATGTTTTCTTGATTCTGATTTTTCAGTACACTACTCAAAATTACATTTTGGCTAAATTAGCACGCATGTTTATGCTTTGTGTTGTGCCTGATAAATTTATGGACCTTTGTTGAGTCTGACACAAATAAATAATAATTATACCAGAAGAACAGCAGAATAAGTATTTAATATGAGATAAGCTAATTGAGCTAATTCTGATAAGCTAATACGTAACAAGCTAATAATATGAGCAGTTGTATTTTGTTTTTTTCAGTACTGCAAAGCATTATTTACCGATAAATGCAGTAGGAACTATAGGCAACTAGATGGGAGTTTGCCAGCAAACCCAGTGAACGACCGACGCGTAGTTTATAATGCTGTGACGCTCAAAAGTACTTTTTGTCAACCGTGAAATCAGCAATTATTCAAAATATTTAATTTTGGAACCTTCATAAAAGTACAAATCAAGTCAAAAAATTATCAACGTTATCGTTTTTGATCCTAAAAAATAACCCATCAGGTTAAGTCATTGAAAAATCAATTGTTGGAGGGCAAATTTATGGTTTTTGGAATTTACAGGATATTGAGCACCAGTGCTGGGCACCGCAAGTTTTTTTTTTTAAGTCCGCAGTCCGCAAGTCCGCAACCGAATTTCAAATTGCTTAATCCGCAACCGCAAGTCGGCAATTGCATGTTTTTAAGCTTAATCCGCAAGTACGCAACGACGTTTCAGGATTCTTGAATCCGCAACCGCAAGTCCGCAACTTCAAAATTCTTGAAGTCCGCAAGCGCAAGTCCGCGACTTTTTATGAACCGAGTGGAAGAGTTTTGCAATCAACCATGTCCCGAAGTGATCTGCTCAGAGTTGATTAGCAAACATAAGTCAAAAGTTGTGACTTGTGGGAAGCATAGCAAGCGTATGGTGGATACATTCCACACAATACGAAGAATTACCAAATCACATAACCATTGATTGTAGTCAGGGTTGGGAAAAATCGATTGTAATCGATATTCGATTGCGATATTCCTTACTTTTTTTCAATCGAATACACCAGATCCTTTACTTTTTGGAATGAGTATCGAATATGCTGTTTTCTTTAGTTTTTTCCAGGTTAAAACGATATTCGATTTTTTTTTCAGAGTAGCCAAATAGCAGCAAAAAGGAAGAAGTTTGCGATTCAGTTTAACGTTAGTAAGTTGATTTCTGGTGAGTAGATTTGCTTTGATAGCTTAATTGTTACATTTACCTCTTGCATTTCTTGGTTTTAGACAGCTGAAACCATTTATTGTCTTCCATATTTTATTATGATCTGGAAGCTGTAATTGGCTCGTTTTCTGTTGTTTGTCTGACTGCTTTGATTGAGATTTGAGCAAGGAACTCCGATACTTTGATGCTTATTGCTAAAGTGAGCGAAAAGCGTCTGCATGTTCCATCGCTCTCCATCTATCATTTTCCCAAATACCCGGAATCGAATATCGATTATGGTATTCTTTATTCTTTACTTTTTTGAAGTGCCATCGAAATCGAATTATTCTTTACTTTTTGATGAACTATCGAATATCGATTAAATCTTTACATTTTTGAGTATCGATTCCCAACCCTGATTGTAGTAAATGTAGCACAACATAACTTGTTGTTGAGCTGCTTTTTCGAGATGGCAAACTTCAGAATTGCCCAGCTCCCTTTACTTTTAGGTCCAGTTCAAGACATATGTATTATGTAAACAGTTGTATTTTTGGTTAAAGTTTTTCGGTGTCTTGGCTAAGGGGAGTGTAGCCCCCAACCCTCCTATCTTCTTGGATACCCAAGAGGGTTTGGAATTTCAAACATTGTCAAAATATATTTTTTATCGACAACTTGTACACTGTCTTCCCAGTTTCCAGTAACCTTTTCCATAGTTTGTCTTGTCTAAACCTGTGAAGGTGATTAAACCTGAGTAACTAAACCTGATTAACTTGTACAATGCACATGCGTTATTTTATCGACAACATAGCAACTGATAATAATAAAAAAACAAAAAAACATCGTATTCAAGCGTAAGCCATTGGAACTATGTCAAAATATTTGTCTCTTAAACATCTGCTGGTATAAAAAAAAAATTAACGTCCTAGCTTGAGCCATTCAAAAAATTGATTTTGGGGGATCCATTTGAAGGGGTCCCAAGGAAAGTGGTACCCGAAACCATGTCAAAATATTTGTCTCCTAAATATCTATTGATATCAAAAAAAAACTGGCACCCTAAGTTAAACCAATAAAAAAAATTATTTTTGGGGGTCCATTTTGGGGGGGGTCCCCGGGGGAGTGGTACCTCCAAACCATGTCAAAATTTTTATCTCTTAAGTGTCTGATATCAAAAAAAAACTGGCACCCTAGGTTAACCCATTAAAAAATTCATTTTTGGGGTCCCCGGGGGGGTGGTACCCCAAACATGTCAAAATATTTATCTCTTAAATATCTACTGATATCAAAAAAAAACTGGCGCCCTAGGTTAAATCGTTAAAAAAATTTATTTTTGGGGGGTCCCCGAAGGGGTGGTACCCCCAAATTTTGTTAAAATATTTGTCTCTTAAATATCTACTGATAACAGAAAAAACTGGCACCCTAGCTTGAGCCGTTCAAAAATTTGATTTTTTGGGGCCCCATTTTGGGGGGTCCCCGGGGGTGTGGCACCCCCAAATCATGTCAAAATATTTCTCTCTTAAATATCTACTGATATCAAAAAAAACTGGCACCCTAGGTTAAATGGTTAAAAAACTTGCTTTTGGGAGGGTCCCCGGGGGGGTGGTACCCCCAAACCATGTCAAAATATTTCTCTCTTAAATACCTACTGATATCAAAGAAAAATTGGACCCTAGGTTAAATCGTTAAAAAATTTATTTTTGGGAGGTCCCTGGAGGGGTGGTACCCCCAAAATATGTCAAAATATTTGTCTCTCAAATATCTACTGATATCAAAAAAAAATGGCACCCTAGCTTGAGCCGTTCAAAAATTTGATTTTTTGGGGCCCCATTTTGGGGGGGTTCCCGGGGGGGTGGTACCCCCAAATCATGTCTAAATATTTCTCTCTTAAATATCTACTGATATCAAAAAAAATGGCACCCTAGGTTAAATGGTTAAAAAAATTTGTTTTTGGGGGGGTCCATTTGGGGGGGTCCCCGGGGGGGTGGTACCCCCAAATTATGTCAAAATATTTGTCTCTCAAATATCTACTGATATCAAAAAAAACTGGCACCCTAGCTTGAGCCGTTCAAAAAATTGATTTTTTGTGGCCCCATTTTGGGGGAGTTCCCGGGGGAGTTGCCCCAAAAAAATTTCAGGAGACACAATTGCGTATGTACCTCAACAACTTCACACAAAAATTAGATTTCTATGTTTTGTGGTTTAGGAGAACTCGAGCGTACAAGATTTAGGAAGAAAAAAAAGGAAAAAAAAAGGAAAAAAATAAGAAAAAAACCTCATCGCGGCCGAAAGTGGGTTGGTAGGGATGAAAGGATATCTTAAGACATATAACCATGAGAAATATTTTTTGCCGTACTTAAGCCGTTTTTGACTTAGACCGCTTTTTACGCCAAACTTTCGGGGCGGTTTTCGGGTCATAAACCCGAAGTCACGTGACCGATTGCCTCGAAATTTGGTACAAACATAAAACTCATTAATCTCAAACTGCTGTCAAAATTTCATGTAGTTAGACCAAACGGTTCTCGAGTTATAAGCAAAAGTCTGAAATCTCGCACTCATTAGTTAGAAAATGGCCAAGTAAAAACAAAGGAACACGCGACGCGAGCGTCGGTCGTTCCAATTATGGCTTCAGGTGATAAATTGCATCTAAAGTTTATTGATGCTTATAAAGCAGCATTTAGCAGGAAATCAAAGCAAAAGCAATATTCAGATGGTCAAGCTCTTTGGAATGAGCTAAAAAGCGACAGAAGCAAGGATTTGGATAAAATTGAAGAACTTTTATGTACGTATGTCAGTAAAAAGAAAGGCAACTTTAATGTCCTTTTGGCAGTCTGCAAAACAAAGCAAAAGACAAGAAACTGACACCATAGTTGCACCAAGTACGAGCAAAGAGAGCACGAATTCAAACACGAAAAGTGTAGGTGCGTAAAAGTAGGTCTATATTTCTCTGTTTTCGTATTAGTGATATAATATAAACCATTTTGTTTGATGAGCAGTTATTTCTAAGATGCGTAGAATACGCTCTGAAACCAAACTAGTTTTACCGTAGCAACCAACCTGGTTGCTACCGCAAAACTATGGCAACCACCAATCATAATCGTCAGAATTAGCACCAAATGACGCAAAATTAAATTTGGTTTCAGCGCGTATTGCCTTTTCTAGCGTTAAAAAGCCTTGTGATATAGATTCGTCGAAAGGTAGTAGTAGTAGCATTTATTTATTTCGAATACAAGGCAAACACTTATGTATGAAACAAAAATGCGCATACTTACAGCTTGTACACGTGGGCAGGGATGTGGAAGCGCCTATTTTCCAACCGCTTCCGCTTCCACCTCCATCGCTTCCGCTTCCACCGCTTCCGCTTCCACCACTTTTACCAAAATTTATCATAATATTTTTAGCTAATAATATGAATAAAATGCATTAACGTGTTACTGGTATGTAAATGAAAAGTGAAAACGATTTATTTCATTACTAACACACAGAAAAAGTAAACATGAAGAAAAACAATACTCCGTGCAATAAAAAAAAGTAATATTAAAACAAGTAATTTAAAACAGTGAGTGCAATAAAAAAGCACAAGAAAACAGCGGCTATAATAAAAGAAAAATCCAACGAAAATGGTGAGTGTAAAATAAGTGTAAAAAATATAAAATAAGTGTAAAAAATATTAATAGAGTAAAAATAAGTGTAAAAAAATAATTTTACTTAATTCTCAACTGCTCAATACGTATTAGGCTATGAGTACGAGCTACTTAAATTTACTTAGTCAAATATCAAGTTTGAATCGTCGTATCTCTATTTATACGCCGAATATGCATGTCATTTATTACATACTTACGTCATCTACTACGAATTCTCACCGCCTTGTAAACACGAGAAAAACAATGAATTGAGTTGCATATCGTTAATCGTAAACAAGTTTAAAGTTTGGACGTAGGAAAATACTTTGAGACGTCACCGAACTCCATAGGTGGTTGCAAGAAAGGCACTTCATTAAATCGACCGAAGTACCGTCAGCTTGGTAGGTTAGTATTTTACAATAAAATTAAATTCAATAATGAAAACAGCGATTTTGAGAAAGTGAGCGCACTGCGACTATTGTTTTTGTATTTTTTTCGTGATTCACGAACTCAAACATTACAAACGTACGCTATTGTCCCCAGAGAATTTTCCTATCACCAAATTTAACGCTACACACTCACAATTAAATTACTTACCGCAAAGAATCGTCAAATGGAATACGCGAAAGCAACATCAAAATACTCAGTTTTCTTTCATAATACTTTAATGACAATGAAATTAAATTATTTTAAAAACTATATTAACTAACATTACTTCAAAAAGCTTGATTTTATTTGAGTAATAAAACTTCCCGCTGTGAATCGATAGTAACTTGCGAGATTTGCGAACAGTCGAAAGATTGCAAAATAGTGCGTTGGTAACTTGGTATTCGCTAACTGCCTTTTATAATTTGTAAATGAGAAACCACGAAGCTTTGTTTTCCAAGTGTGAACTGGGATTGTTGCTGAAATTTCGGCAAAATATGGCTTTGCCAGTATTTATAAAGTTTTAAACCAAAGATTTAAAAAGTTATTGCCCCGATTCGCATTTGAGGGCAATGAGTTTAGCAAACAGCGGTGGATTCAAATTTTTGCGAGTTTAAGAGTGGATACTTTCTGCAACAGCTGGCTTCACAAACTCTTGTAATGGTATGTTTCAATTGTTTGTTTTGTGTTAAAAAAACATTTAGTGCGAGTATTGTCGAACAACGTAAGTGGAAGCGGAAGCGGTACCCATTTACCGCTTCCAGCTTCCGCTTCCGCTTCCACAAAAAATTACCGCTTCCACCGCTTCCGCTTCCACATCCCTGCACGTGGGTGCAGCGAAAGAGCAGGGCTCACCAAGTCAGCCACACCCACTTACGATAAAAAGAAGCACTATAAATTCAAACAAATGTTAAAATGACACAATATTAATGTAATGTCAAAACAGTATCAATAGCATTCAAAGCAAATGTAGGTTTGCCCACATAAAAGTCTTGTTTATTGTGGTCGTGGTCCTGGGAGTGGGTCTGCTCCAAACTATTTATCAAGATTGTAGCAACCTTCTTTCCAGTAATTTTTCTACCTTTTCAGATTCTGATGTTCAGGTGGACGATTTATCAACTCACACAAAGGAAGATGAAAATGCCAATTTGGAAGAGAAAAAAAAGGCAACGCCTGGGCAAGACAAAACTCAACAAAAAATTAATGCTGTCCAGAAAGAATTAACAAAGCTGTATAAATTGCGAGATTGTGGTATACTTCCTGATGATGGCAAAAAAGCTATAAAAAATCTACAATCTGAACTACACAAATTGGAATTGGCACTTAACCGAAAAAAGAAAGATGCCGAACGCAAAAGAGTTGGCCGTACGAAATTCAAAGATAAACTAACTGAAATATCTCTGGCAAATCCAGAAGTTGACCAACAACTAGCTAAATTCATTCGCCAGGAAGTAGGAAGACCAAGAATAGAGACCGACCAAAAAGGACTACTGGATGCTATAGTATCAATTGCATCCTACGGTGCAGCTGCTGATGATCGACGACGTACCGAAATGCTTAAAAGTTGCAAATCACTTGATGACCTCCAAAGTGAGTTGCTAAAGAACGGCTTCCGTTTGTCCAGAACCGCAACATATTTAAGACTTCAGTCGAGGAGTGCAGTATCAATTCAAGGCAAGAAGCATGTCAAAACTGTACCTGTAAAACTGACAAAAGCTCAAAATGTTTTAAGGAAAAAACATATCGCATCAAACTTTGCTTT
Organism: Trididemnum nubilum; assembly: GCA_963965965.1. Lineage (NCBI taxonomy): Eukaryota > Metazoa > Chordata > Ascidiacea > Aplousobranchia > Didemnidae > Trididemnum > Trididemnum nubilum. The sequence goes on from OZ014474.1 coordinate 25,882,215, forward strand.
TACCACAATCAACCACATGAAACAAGCGTGCTCGTTGATGGGCTCAAAAGCTTGTAATTTCTTGAGTTGTGACGACAAGGCTTGAGTACCAATTGGTCTTACAGCTGCCAATAAGCAAGCCCCACTGCTAATGCACATGGAATACAAAATTAAACTGCCAGACCATGATTTTGTTATTGCAACCAAGCATAAATTAATCCCTTCAGTATATGGAATATGCAAAATCAAGGAAAATGACTTTTCCGAGGCAGTTACCTACAGTGGTCCCACTTATGTAGCTATCCGAAGTGGTAAGCATGACTCCAGCAATGCGGCACAACATGGCAAAGATATTGAAAGAATGATGAATTTGGATGATTTTTAAAATGAGATGATGATGGAAGATCTCACTTTAAAGCCAATATTGTTTATGACAGTTGATGGTGGGCCAGATGAAAACCCAAGCTTTCCAAAGACGCTTGCTGTAGCCATCCATCGTTTCAGAAAACATGACTTGGTTGTTCAAATGACTGCTGCCTATGCACCAGGCAGATCTGCATACAACGCTATAGAAAGACGAATGGCACCTCTTTCAAGGGAACTTTCTGGCCTGATTTTGCCCCATGATAAATATGGGTCACATCTTGATGATTCTGGTCACAAAACAGATACCGACCTTGAAAAGTTGAACTTCAAACATGCTGGACAGACACTCGCTGAGGTGTGGAACATCAAGATCGATTCGTATCCAGTGACTGCCGAGTACATTGAGCCCCAAGGAATCATGCCTCCAGCAGTTGATCAGAAATGGGCAGCGAACCATGTTCGCCAGAGTCAATATCTCCTGCAAATAGTTCGGTGTGATGATCGTTCTTGCTATGGACCATGGAGATCTAACTGGAAAGTAGTCATGGGTGGCCGTTTTCTTCCCGCACCATACCCTGCAATCCACACTACACGTGTACTTTATACCCCAAACCCAACAAATATAACAGATGGTAATTCAATGAAGTTTTGTTCCTTGACTCAGATGATAGCAATCACCAGAGGAGGGCAGTATCACCCAGAAGCAGCTGCAGTGTATTTGGCCAAAGGAGAAATTCCGTATGATCTGTTTAGTCCAGTAACACCTGCGGAAAAATTAAAACCACGCTTGTGGTCACTATGCCATGTTTACTTTCCATCTGCTGCCGAAGTCGCACGTCACAAAAAGGTTTCACATCGCAACTGCATCACTACCATTGATGAGTCAGATTTATCAGATGATGTAGAAGATGCAGATGAACTCGAGGAACCAAAAGAACGTGTTTTAGCTTTCGTGTATAGAAACATTTTTGATGCTTTGCAGTGTCCTTGGAGCGAGGACGCTTAGTTAAAACCTTCTTCGTTGAACTTTCGTTATCATCGAACTTCGAGCAAACTTTGTATTAAAACTTTGTGTGTGTCAGTGTCTAATTAACGCATTTTTGTGTCCGCATCGACAAGGGGGGGGGGGGGGGGGTTTAGTCATTGCGGACATTTTGTGGACATGGGGGGAGGGGGGTCAATTTTTTGCAATTTTGTGCGGACGTCTTTTATGAACAGCCCCTAGCTTATGCTGTTCAAATAATTGATTTTTGCGGGTTCCCCGGGGGGGGGGGGGGGGGGGGGTGGCACCTGCAAACTATGCCAAAATATTTGTCATAAATATCTACCGATATCAAAAAAACTGGCTCCTTAGCTTGAGCCGTTCAAAAAATCGATTTTGGGGGAGTCTTGGGGGGAGCACCCCCAAACTTTGTTAAAATATTTGTTAAATATCTACTGATATCAAAAAACACTGGCACCTTGATTGAGCGGGTAAAAAAAAAAAGATTTTTAGGGGTCCCGGGGGGGCACCCTCAAACTATATCAAAATAATTTAGTTGTCTGTTAAATATCTGCTGATATCAAAAAAACTGGCACCTTAGTTTGAGCCGTTTAAAATTGAGTTTTGGGAGGTTGGCACCCCCAAACTATGTCAAAATATTTGTGTGCTAAGTATCTACTGATAAAAAAACTGGCACCCTAGCTTGTACCGTTCAAAAAATTGATTTTTGGGGGGTCCATTCAGGAGGGTGGTACCCCCAAACAATATCAAACATTTGTCTTAAATATCTGCTGATATCAAAAAAAACTGTCGCCATAGCTTAAGTCTTAAAAAAATCGAATTTTTTTTAAGGGGGTTTCTGGGGAAAGGGCAAAAAAACTTCGGGAGATAAAATTGCGTTTGCAGTTCAACAGCTTTACGCAAAAATTTGATTTCGATGTTTTGTGGTTTAGAAAAAGAGCGTACAAAATTTAAGAAAAAAAAACTCACTGCGGCCAAAAGTGAGTTGGTAGGGATGAAAGAGCATCTTACGAGATATAATAATGTGAAATATTTTTTGCCGCACTGAAGCCGTTATTAAATGAGAACGCTTTTTATACCAATTCTGAACGGTTTTTGGGTCCTAAAATCTTAAAAGGGCATTCAACTCGAATTTTGAAAAATTGCAAAAAAATTTTTAAAAATATGTTTACCAACATTACCCCATTGCGATTCTTGCAAATCATTCGGTTAAGAAAGTCTAAGAGAAAAAAATTTATGTTTTCCCCTTAGAATCCAAATTTCGGCCATCTTGTTTCAAGTAGATTGCGCTATAAATCAGTTTGTAACTTCTATTTCCAAGTCTTGCTGTGTATCGGGCTTTTTGGGACTAGGTGAGTGCTGAAGGTATAGGTAAATCAATTAGTGGAACAGCTACTGTTTGAATTCAGAGAGGTTAGATGCTTTCCTAGTATGCTTTGTCCAGGGTTGGGAATCGATACTCAAAAATGTAAAGATTTAATCGATATTCGATAGTTCATCAAAAAGTAAAGAATAATTCGATTTCGATGGCACTTCAAAAAAGTAAAGAATAAAGAATACCATAATCGATATTCGATTCCGGGTATTTGGGAAAATGATAGATGGAGAGCGATGGAACATGCAGACGCTTTTCGCTCACTTTAGCAATAAGCATCAAAGTATCGGAGTTCCTTGCTCAAATCTCAATCAAAGCAGTCAGACAAACAACAGAAAACGAGCCAATTACAGCTTCCAGATCATAATAAAATATGGAAGACAATAAATGGTTTCAGCTGTCTAAAACCAAGAAATGCAAGAGGTAAATGTAACAATTAAGCTATCAAAGCAAATCTACTCACCAGAAATCAACTTACTAACGTTAAACTGAATCGCAAACTTCTTCCTTTTTGCTGCTATTTGGCTACTCTGAAAAAAAAATCGAATATCGTTTTAACCTGGAAAAAACTAAAGAAAACAGCATATTCGATACTCATTCCAAAAAGTAAAGGATCTGGTGTATTCGATTGAAAAAAAGTAAGGAATATCGCAATCGAATATCGATTACAATCGATTTTTCCCAACCCTGGCTTTGTCTGCTAAGTGCTAGCTAAGTAGTCAGAATAAGATAAGGCTTTAGTGCTTTAGGCGTAGTAGCCTATAGCCTATTGCAGATTGTAACTATTGCTTCGTATAGATAGCCTATCCGAAAAAATTATTGCCTGTTGAAGGCTAAGGCATCGTAGCTGACAAGATATTAGACTAAAATTCTAGTTTTTAGTGAGCCAGTAAGTTTTATGCGGTTATTGCGCAATTGGTTTAGGCCTAAAGATCAATAAGGCCAGTTAGTTTTTTACGAAAATATGTATATAATGTAGTCAGTCATTTGGAATGATTTTGACCTACGTCCTTTCAATTTGGTAATGTTCAGAAAGCGTTTCTCCTTAGTCTAAGGGGAAAAAGAATTGCTAATATCTAACAATTTTTTGGCCGAAGAAAACCAAAATTGGTACGAAAAAATTGCCAAAGTTGTTTCATTATGGTTTCGCAGCAAAAAATTTTAAACAAAAACGCCCTGAATCAGAGCCGTAACTTTGTCATTTGGGGCCCCGGTGCAAACATCCATTATGGGGCCCCATTTTTTAGTACAAAACGTTCAACTGGGCTACTTTTTACAGTACAGGGATCATTGCGTTTCTTTGGGGTTTTTCGACGACTCCGTGCTATAGAAATTGATATTTTGCAACATCTATACATGATTTGCGTTGCTCTTGTGCTTACATCTTCGTTAACCCGCTCGGCCTCCGCTGTTGCCGAACTAACCTGCTCGGCCTCTGCTGTTGCCGAACTAACCCAATCGGCCTCCGCTGTTGTCAAACCATCTCTATTACGCGCAGCTTTTTCGGATGTGTCTGATTGAATGCGGTGACTCTGATGTCCTAACCACGAGCTCAAGCTCCGAGAATTTCTGGCAGCCTCAGCTAATTTCTTCTTCTTATCACGCTGTTTCTGTGCGCCACTTTTGTAAGTTCTTTTCATAACTAGAGTTTTCCAACACAGTATTTTATGTTACTCAAAATCTAAAAAGTTTAATGAAATTTAGTCTATAAATTAGTAAAGTCTTGAAACTTCATGAACTTTATTCATTCAGCGTCACTTTGCTGGTCTATACTCTGCCACCTGCACTAACTCGAAATGAAAACGTACGCGTGTTGCAACTGATTCTTGTGAATCGTTTATTTTGTCACAAAGTATTACTAATCGCAAACAATACAAAGTACGTATTACAGTAATGGCAAACAATCTAACGTTCCAAGGGGCCCCGTAAGAAGGCAACGAGTGGACTAATGGCATTACGCAAGACGCAATAGACTAAAATGCTGCGAGAAAAAATTACACTTGCAAATCAAATGAAAAAATAAGTTTTACTTAAATAAAAAAAATAGATGAAAAAAATAAGTTTTACTTTTTCAACGTAATATTTTTATTGCAGTAAGGGGCCCCGGTGCGCCGCACCGCCTGCACCGGTGGTAGTTACGGCCCTGCCCTGGATGCCCTGTTAAGTCACTTGAACTACAGTCTGGAAATTTGGTACTAACCAGGGTGTCGAACCGAACCGTAAACCCGAATGAACCGTTTCATTTTGATGAACCCGAACCGAACCTGAACCAGCAAAATTTTACTTCAGTGAACCTGAACCGAATCTAAACCCTCAAAATTGTGCTCAAGTGAACCCGAACCGAACCTGAACCCTTAACAAAAGTAAAAATATATTTTTCCTTATCCGGATGCCGCTGGCGTTGGTACACGCACAATAAGAGCAGTGGTGATCATCAACAGGATCAGCAATTTCTCCGTTTTTTTTTTCTGGACGAAACGAGTAACGGCAGTTAAATTTTAATTCAATGACCCCGAACCGAACCTGAACCGGTAATATTTTACTTGAGTGAACCTGAACCAAACCTGAACCTCAAAAATGGTGCTCAAGTGAACCCGAACCAAACCTGAACCGCAAAAATATTTTGAGCAGGAGCTAAACCTGAACCCGAACCGTTATTTGAAACGGTTCGACACCGTGGTACTAACATACAACTCATTAACCTCAAACTGCTGTCAAAATTTAATGTAGCTAGACCATACCGTTCTCGAGTTATAATCAAAAGTCTGAAACTTCGCACGTGTTAGTTTGAAAATGGCCGAGTAAAAACAAAGGAACACGCGACGCGAGTGTCGGTAGTTCCGATAATAAAACTTCGCACTAAAAAAGCTTGACGTACTTCGTATCTTACTCCGGGGAAGTCAGAACGACTTCCACAGGCAGTTAGGTGGCAATATCAACCACCAACCTTGCAGCTCGAGTCATTTCCTAGATAGCAAGCCCAAATGTGTTTTGAACTGGGCTATTGGGTTACGAGTGGGCTAAACACTCTAATTTAACTAGGCCTCAACTGGGCATGCCCACATAAAATTTTGATCGATTATTTTTGCTATTATGCGTTTATTTTTAACGAGTATGAAGTTAATTTTTGTGAAAAAGTGCTTGGAGTACATACTATTAATGTTTTCGGTACGGTAAATTTTGTGACTGGGTTGTAGCTGGGTTGCCCTCTTGAAATTCGTATTTGGGCAACCCAATTGCTACCCATGCATTGTTTTCTTGGGCAGCCTACTAACAGCCTATTAGTAGCATTCATTTTAGTGCGCGTTTTATATTTAAGTATGCTGTATCTAAATTTTCAAAGTTGGAACTTTTTCTTTTTTTGAAAGCATTTTGATCGCTTACATCGGACAAACCTTATACAATTGCGTAGTTACCAGTGCTGGGCACCGTAAGTTGTTTTTTTGAAGTCTGCAACCGAATTTCAATTTCTTAATCCGCGACCGCAAGTCCGCAATTGCACGTTTAAAAGCTTAGTCCGCTACAGCAAATCCGCAACGACGTTTCAGGATTCTTAAATCCGCAACCACAACTTCGTAATTCTTGAAGTCCGCAACTTCGTAAGTTTTGAAGTCCGCAACTTCGTGATATTTAACGTCCGCACCGCTAGTCCTCAACTTTTTATGAACCGAGTAGAAGAGTTTTGCAATCAACCATGTCCCGAAGTGATCTGCTCAGAGTTGATTAGCAAACATCAGCCAAGAGTTGTGACTTGTGAGAAGTATAGCAAGCGTATGGTGGATACATTCCACGCAATAAAAGGAATTACACACAATTGTTGATTGTAGTAAATGTACCATAGCAAGACTTGTTGTTGAGCTGCTTTTTCGGAATGGCAAACTTAAGAATTGCCCAGTCCCTCTTACTTTCAAGTCCAATTCAAAACAGATTTAAACGCTTGTATTTTTGGTTAAAGTTTTTAAGTGACTTGGCTAAGGGGGTTGTAGTCCCCAGCCCTCTTGATTGCGCTACTGCTTATACAATAGGTGCTTAAACTGCATGGAAGCATAATGCACAACCCACCGACGAACCCTTAAAAATGCTACAATGAAGCTAGGGATTCGAAGATTAAAAGCGATTGGATTACAATGAGAAGCCATCAAATAGCAAAGCACAATCCGTAATTCCTCTTACAACAAGACATTCTAAAAAACTAATTTTTTTAACGGCAGGAAAAGGCAAAGACAAAAGAAGGCAAAAAAATTCATATCACTAATCGTATTACTAAATTTTTGTCCCTGGTTTCTATAAATACTGTAGGAACGAGATAACCACACGCGACCAGCAGTGCCGTCACCAGAGCAAACGAAGCGAGGGAGCCCTAAAATAGACTGAACTTTTGCACATAAAAACCGGTATTTTAAAGCTGCAATTTTGTATTCATCTTCGAAAAAAGAGACGTGTAAGCCTGGCAGCGTTTATTAGCTCGTTTCGTATGCGGCCTGTATGATTGCTTGAAAAAATCTGTCGGCCGGAGTGAATGCCACCAGAAGCGCAACCAAGGTTTCCTTAATAGAGGCTTGAAGCAAAAGTAAACGTTTTCGCACAAAAATTGTCTAATTTAAGTCCCGTGCTGAACTAACCGATGCAACTCAAGCGTGTCACAGAGCCCCCAGCTGCTGAGTGATTTTTGTGATTTTGCGGCAAAAATAGCGATTTTCACGCCATTTCAGTCACATTTCACATGTTTTCAAACCATATTACGATAAATTGCTAAAATTCAGCAGTCATTGAAAGACTTAAATTGTCTAGCCTCTTGAGCCCTCCATATACTTCAAATCAAGTCCAAAACACGGTTAAACGCTTATTCTTTTTTTGGGCATATTTTCTAAATGACTTGGCTAAAGGGGGCTGTTGCCTGGTGGGACGTTTTTGCAGCCTTGACTGAACCTTAGTGAAGATCAGGCGCGTAGCCAGGATTTCGCAAAGGGGGGGAGGGGGGCTTTTTTGGAAGTTTGATCCAACCGTAAACGAACTTGACTCAAATTTTCATTCGTCTTGAATTGGATTGAGGCGATTTTTTAGAGAAAATTAGGTGACCTCCAAAAAAAAAGGTCTTCGCCGAAATTCAAAGGCTTTTTCTGACCGAAATCAAAAATTTAAGGTTTTTTTCCGGCCAAAGAGAGGTGATTTCAAAAAAAAAAAGGTCTTCGCCGAAATTCAAAGGCTTTTTCTGACCGAAATCAAAAATTTAAGGTTTTTTTCCGGCCAAAGAGAGGTGATTTCAAAAAAAAAAAAAAGGTCTTCGCCGAAATTCAAAGGCTTTTTCAGGCCGAAATCAAACATTTAAGGGTAATTTCCGGCCCAAAACAGGTGATCTTAAAAAAAAAAAAAGGTCTTCGCCGACGGTTGAAGTGCTTTTTCTTTTTCTGCATCACTATTCCCGCGGAATTTGGTGCTTTATTCGACCGGACTTTGTAGGCCTTTTTTCTCTCATCAACCAACGCTCAAATCTCGATGGGGAGACGCTCAATCTCGATGGCGTCCCCCGTACAATTTAAGTACTACCCTTAGCCCCTTCCCCTGGTTGCGCGACTGCCTGCAACCTTAAGTAAACTTTGACTGTTCTCTAAAAAAACAGCTGGTCTTTTAACAAAATGCTTTCATGTATTATTTCATTTCATAATCACTAACGAAATACCGGTAACGCTTTTGTTGGCATACATCTCTATTCCGCGACACATCCGTAAAGGCATGTTAAAAAGACGGATTATTGTGTCACATTTATGCACAGCAGTTGGTGGCCAGCAATTTTGCAAAGAATCGAGAAAACTTTAAACGAGAATTACAGTATCTTTGAACATTATTATTCCTTTTTCCATTATTGCCTGTTGTCTTATCGTTACGTGGTGCTTCAAAAAAGCATTCTGAGTAAACCGAAATGGGAGGCACAAGCAGTTGTTAAGGGGGGTACGGCGACCCTGGCCCCATCGTAGTGACGGCACTGGCTGGCTACCAGTACAAAAAGTAATACACCAGAGACTAATTTTGTGAACTCACGGTAAAAAACAACAAAGCCAGACTTAGAACCAGGGCTGCAAATTCGAACTTAAACTCGAAAAAAGTCGGTTGTTTTGCAGAACTCGAAAAAAACAACATGTCAACAAAAACAAAGCGATTAAGTCGACAAGTAGACTTAGTATTTTTGTCAGCCTGAACTCGAAAAACTTGATATTTTTGCCGAGCTTGAATTCAAACAATTAAATTGAATTGTCATGTTTGACTGGGTAAAAACATAACTATTTTTTGAAAATAGAAAGGAATTTCAATATTTTTATAAAACTTGCGGAATTGCGGACTAAAATTAAAAATAGTCCGCTACCGCAAGTCCGCAATTTAAACTGCCAAAGTCCGCAGCTTTTTTCGTTAGTCCGCAATTGCGGGGTTGCTCAGCTCTGGTACTTACAATGTTTTTGCAAGCACAAATTTATTTAGCCAATGCAGTAAATCAAGTACAGATAAACCTAATTTGCGTTAGTAGACCCATTAACAATAATAATAAAAAAAAAACTAAGCTCTGAAAACATTTCCAGCTTCAAAGAGTGTTTTTTGTCGAAAAATTGCGGTAATGAAAAGCGACTATGCTAAATAAAATAATAAAACATTTACCAAAAAATGAAAAGTTAACATTTTGATAAGTTACGTTACCACGCGCAAAAACAAAACCAAAATTTGCTAGAAGTGCTGAGAATGGTAATAACACGGGCAAAATCATACCGGTAGAGAACTACCGTACTGTATGTCACAGAGGCGTATTTTCCATGCATGCAAGGTAAGTCTAGTCATTTACTGAAAAAGAAAATAATAATTTAAACAAGTACACGTCAAATTTCAAACGCAATCAAACTAAGTTGCCACATTTACAAGTATTCACTTTTAAGTCGAAGTAGCAGTAAATAGTCTCGTTTAATTCATTTTTTCAGTTTTAGCCTGTTTTCAGCGTAGCTATCGCTAAATTACAAAAAATAATGGCAACCCGCATATATAAATAGGTTTGAAAACTTTGATTGGAGCATTGTTTGCTGCAAAAGTTCTTTTATACGTCTGGTTTCTTGTTTTCGTAAAAAATATAGTCTCTATTGTGATTTTAGATTTGTAACAGTAAATTAGCTTAAGACAGGCCACAAGCTATGCACCAAAGCATGCAATTTTAAATATTGCATGCGTGTTGCCATTCATTTTATGTAACTTAGCAATATGCTAAAGGCTAAATAACTAAGCGGCGAAACCAAGCCGTGATAGCCAGGGTTTCAGAGTGAAAATTTTCCAGGGGGTACGAAGGTCGATACCGGGCCCCCAAATCTTATTAAGCCCCCAAGCCTTATCGGGGCCCATGCCGTTAAATCATTTTTTGTCGGACGGGTGTAGATCTTCATTTAAAAGTGAGGTGATAACAATATTTGCATACAGTTAGGACCTATGAAAAACACAACTAGACATAAAATTGGTTTAAATTCAGCTAGGGGGTTTGGGGGAGCGCTGTGAGCTCCCTCAGCGGGGTTCGAGGCGGAGCCCCGGAAACTTTAGCACTTTTTATGTTTCTTGAGGGTAAAATACAGCATTTGATCAACATCCCAGCTCCAAACTTGCTTAAATTGACAAGCAGAAAACGTGATATACATGAAAAAAAGTATCAGAAGTAGGGAGTGATGACATTGACACAATATTATACAATATAATGACTTTAATACCGCAAATCCAAATATTTTACTGATAAAAGTTTAAGAAGTCATCTGCAATCATAGACTTCACAAACCCAAATATTTATTAAACTCATACAGATAGAGTGAGCCAGTTAATGATAGTTGTATAGAATGTCAACTTTGACTCCGCTCTCTGAGGTTGAAATGCTTTTGAATCTCTGGAAATGTGGGCCCTCGTACATTTTTGTACTGTAGAATTAGGGTTCTCAAGTCGGAGAAATGTAACAAAACGTTAATTTCGGTGCAAGTGTTTGGCTTTTAATACATTTTCCTCTTTTTTTAGCAAATCGGCCACTATTGGATGCCCTAAAGGCTGTGTAGCAAAAATAGCGACCAATTACCAGTACTAAATAGGCTGACTGATATTTTTGCTGAAGGCAAGTTTGATTACAGTGTTATGGTGCGATACCAAAACTTAACGCGGAAACCTGAACTCTTCCGGGCCGCTTGAGCCCGGGCCCAGGTACAATGCATAGGTGTAGCCAGGGGGGGGGCGCCCCCCCCCAATTAAAATTTCACTAATGATAAAAAATTATGACAACATAGCCTAGTGATGTTTAGTTGCAGTTTTTTTTCAGTAATTATACGCACCCAACTGTAATTAACAATAATGACGATGAGGTAGCCCCGGGGCCCCGAACTAACAACCAGAGGGGCCCAGGGCCCCTAACTGATGACCAGGGGGCCCCCAGATCCCTAACTGACAACTAGGATGCCCGGGGTCCCTAACTAACGAGCAGAAGGGGCCCAGGGCTCCTAATTAACAACCAGGGGGCCCCCAACCGACAACCAGTGGGCCCCAGGGGCCCTAACTGACAGGGTCCCTAACTAACTACCAGGGTCCCCAGGGCCCTTAATGGATAACCAGGGGGCCCCGGGTCCCAAACTGACAACCAGGGGGCCCCTAACTAACGAGCAGGGCCCCTAATTAACAACCAGGGGGCCCTGATGCCACTAACCAATAACCAGGGGGGCTTTGGGCCCCCTAACTGACAACCAGGGGGCCCCGGGGCCTCTGATTGACGAACAAGGGTCCCGGCCAGGGGCCCCTTAATTCAAATTTTTAACAATTTATATGCACAGCTTGTGAGAAATCTAAAAGTTTTGTCTCAAAATTGCAACCCTAGGCCCTAGTTTAACGTTATTATGAAGTATTCTGCTTTAACATAGGCGGTAATGTAAACCCCAATTGAAATACTACCAATGATAAATATAATGAGAGCATAGCCATTAGCCAGTATGCTGTCCTTGTCCATAATTGCAGTTTCTTTAATTTAGGATTTACGCGTACAGAAGTAAGTAATGATAATGGCGACCACGTGTCCACATCATAATAATGTCATGCAATTCTTGGAGATTTCAAAAACCTGTCAAGTGACTTGACTCGAGTCCTCCACGTTTTCGAAAAAAAAAGTTATTTTAATTTTGCTTTAAATGTTTTTTTTAAGCAAGAACTTAAGGGCGCGATTTTATCTCAAAATCACAGGCGTAGCCAGGGGGGTGGCCCAGGGGGCCCGGGCCCCCTTAATCGAAATGCCACCAATGACAAAAATTTGACAAAAAAGCCTTGTTTCTTCATTTTTAGTTTCTTTTAGCATCATTGCACGCAACAGTACACGCTTACAGCAGTGCAGTACTTAACAATAAATAATATTGACGACCACGGTGCCCGTCGCACCCCCTTAATTCAATTTTTCCACCCAATTTAAACGTATAACCTGGGTGAAATCAAGTGTTTTTGTTCTGAAAGTTGCTACCTTAAGCCTCATCTAAACTTTTTGTGAGCGCAATGCAATAACCAATGCCGTATTTGCCATATGGCACAGTGCCAGGGTCCCTCGCTCAGATAGTAGGACTTTTTTTGGTGTTCATTTATATTTGGCAGGAAGATGTTTCAAAAATCCCTTACGTGCCAGGGGCCCAGTGGAATATAAATCCGGCCCGCGAATAACATGTTTAGTTCGCGTAATCATCTGTTGTACCATTTTTTAATAACGATTCACCTCCACCTCGCCCGTTTTTACGCACAAAATACTGTTAAAAAAAAAGCTGGGGAAAATGCTTATTGAACAAACTATTGAATTTCAATTGAGGCGGCATGGGCGCCCTGGCCGTACATGTAATCCTATAACTGATTAACTTCATAACAAAACAAAAATCTTAATAATAATTTAGTTGTGATGTTTTGACCTTTGCTGGCCAGAGCTTCAATAATCAATCGTTTGCGTGCTATCTGGCCTAAAGTTTTTAAGTAGTCGCCGTTCTGGTGACTCTTCCTTCCTTAAACTACCAAGAATTGATGCTTGTCATTACCGACTTACTTGTCGAAATTCCTTTTCAAACATCAATCACTATATGTGGACTTGTATGTAAGTAACCTAATTCTAAATCATTCCGTACAGTCAAGGCCAGTGTAATAATGTTTGCGGTTTGTCTTGCACACAATGTTAACCTTATTTTACATGTGCAATTGTGCATACTGTACTTTTGTAGGACCATGTGACAGTACTTTAAAACCAGTGGTTTCCAAACTTTAAAAAAATTGCGACCCATTGTTTATGACGACTGCTTATGGCGGCCCACTTAACTTTGAAATACCTATGCTGAAGTCGCCACTGATCTCAATTCAATAGACAGTGGCTACTGGTTAATCAAAGCTAATGCGTAACTTTGCGACCCATAGTTTGGGAACGCTGCATTAATACAGTAAATGCTGCTGAACTTGTTGTTTCAAAAGGTTAAAACTATTTCTAATCTTTCAGTTGATGGACTTGCAGCAAATCGAACAGTCATGAAATTGCTTGCATCTGCCTGCGATGATGCTGTTCCATATCGAATGCGTAACCCAGCGGATTCGTCAAGGTAAGGAGCTATTGCTATATTTGAGTGGTGCATACAGTAGATTCTTATAGCGTCGCTTAGTTGGTTAAACCATAGCGTTGGCTACTATTAGAAGCGGAAGGTTTGAATTCCTAAAACTTTGAAAAATTTGTTTCATACCCAAGATAGAATTATGACGTTTTCCCTCGGAAGAAAACTAACAACGCTTGTTTTCCAGTCTCGTTCACATTGTAACTAGCTTGGGAACCAAGCCGCTGTGGTGGCCCTTTGACTACCCAAAACAGAATCAAAACAAAACGTAATTGACATTGAGCTGGAAGACAATTTCAAATCGGCTACTGTGGCTGGTTTTTGGCTCATGTGAAAGAAGCCACTGGTATTGCTGCGTTCAATTTGTGTTGTAACACTGATTTCTTAATAAACAGCCTATATTTTGAAGATACATCTACTTCATTCCCGATCCACCTCACTAGATCAAAACTTGCAGAAACAACCTCATCAACAAGAAGAAGCACTTATGGAATAATGGTATTATATCGGTTGAGCCCACCAAACATCTAATTCGAGTAAGAAGAAACCTTTCTGCTTATTTTTATGTTACCGGTATTATTTTAGCGTTGATTGGATCAAACATTCAATTTATTGGTTTAGATTTTTTGTACCTTTGTTTGTACAGAATATAGAGTTATTGATTGAAAAAATTCTGAAAAATCTTTTTTATTCTTACCCAGGAAGATTTTAAGCGAGACGAGTTACGATTGTTCCACAAGTTGACTGAGAGCCATGTAATGCCAACACCCGGGGAAAAAATGAACGTCAAATTAGCCGCGCAACTGCTTTCAGAGACTGTAGGTATGCACTTTTTATTACGATTTGATCACTACCGTGGGATACTTGGGGCAGCTGGGCTAGGGCGCCGGCGATCCCTTATTAGGGTCAAAACGTCTAAAATTTGGGGAAAATAATCCTATATTCGGGCATAACAGATCGACAAAAAAAATTACTCCGGCAGTAATATCACTCGGGTTAAATAAATGAAGGCCTTCTTTTAGAGTTCGATCATTATTGCAGAGACTGCAATTGCACCTCCTCTTGGAGGATCGGGGCTTATACTAGAGGAAGACCACTCACACCAATATTAGGGCGTGTGATTTTGTTGCTGGCTTTCAGATATTCGTTTCCCCCTCCCATCGCAAATCATTTATCTCTCTTGCGGCTATGCATTTGATCTATTGTTTTAAGCATTTAGTCAATAACTTTCACAGGACTTGCAACGCAAGACAAAGGACATCTCAGTTTGGCGAAATTCATTCTCGCCATAGATAAATGGTTTGATTGCATGAATGCAGGTATGTTGCTCAGTTTTTGCAATATTTATTTCATATAATTTTTACCTTATTTATTTGATGCTAGCTTTCGATTGTTGCAACTCATCCACGATGAAAGCTCTTGAAGTCAACACGACCGCTCAGTTAAAATATAACTTTTAAGTTAAAAATATATTCAAAAATTTGTGACGTCCTATTCAACCAAGTTAGGATGCCTCACTTGCTGGTTTAAAGGTTTTTTCCCTAGGGTTTCAAAATTCCAACTTCAAAGCAACCAGGAAGCCATACAGCGAGGACAGTGATAAAAGATTGCTATGGTTGGAAACACAATTTCTTAACTACCTTCCGGAATGGCGTTCAAACGCAACTGCTCGATGCCAGGAGAGTGGATTTGATGTGAACTGCATGTTGTTGAGCCAAAGCACAGAAGAAGGGTTGACAGTGTCCACTCTTTCAATGGTGGCACTTGTTAAAGAATCTTTGCAGTCTGGTGCAAGCTATGTGCTGGCACGTAGAATCAACCAAGATCCGCTTGAAGCCTTTTTTGGTTACCAGCGGCGTAGAGGCGGACGCGGTGAAGCTCCTACGATACGAACATTTTCAAGTAACGCCAGAAATTTTGATGTCTTGCGTTGCAATGTTGTAGCCGGTTCAAATGTGGAAAAGTTTGTTTGATATAATCCAACGTTTAAGTTTGTAGTTCATGTTGTAGCAGTAGCGCAACGACCCAACCCCATCCTGGAGTTTAACTTTGCGGAAGCCTTCAAGTTGAGGATTTTCGACACTTTACCTTTAATGCTGAACGGCAAGGAGAGATGAGCTGTGAATACTTATTTCTATGTCTACTTTGACCCGACTTAGAATCACTCCTGAATCCCTTGAGAGGCATACGTTCTTCCACTTGCCAGTTTTCTCTATTTTAAAGCAGGTTTTATAGGACTAGCAGATAGCTGGTGAAGCTTTTCCTGCTCCAAAAAAAGCTAACGATGGTAGGTTGCAACCTCTTGGGTGCCAATGGAATGCAACCATGACCATTATATTGTACCTTTTATTTTGCTTATTCTTGTATTGACGGTACGGAAATAAGAGACACACTACTCTACTACTAGCTTTACAATTTGCTGGTGGCTGCTGATCACAGGAAATTAAGTGATTGATTTTTTTTGTTGATTTCTTCATATTTATCTTCCTATCACGAGAAAGCGACAGAGCGTTATACATAGGACGAATCCAGACTCGCTTAGGAGTTGCCATTGTTTCCGAGTTTTCCGCTTGAACTGTGCTTCTTGCTTTTTTAATTTGCTGCTTGTTAAGAAACCACCAAGCAGAGATAATCATCATGAAGCATCTTATCCAAGGACGCAATAGCGAGGCTTGGGTGAGAGTTGAACGCACAACCTTACGATCGTGGTCGTCGTAAAAACGATGCTCCAACTCACTGCCGACTTATACTACCACAAGTCTACGACGTAGGCCAGCGTTCCTCAAACTATGGGTCGCGGAAAGTCTAGCTATTTGATTTACCAGATTTTAGTCATAGTATCACACTGGGCCACAACGTAAAGAGCACTTTCCCACGAATAGCCTTGTAGGTAAAGCTGATTCGACAAAAGGGCGATAAGTAGGCCTGTCTTCTACAACGAATAGTTACATATTGTAAGTACTGAAACATACTATAATCTCACAAACATTGTTTACACAGTTTTAAGTTTATATTTGCAAATAATAATGCACCAAAATGGTTTCACATACACTCAGCTACGATACAAAATATACTGACTACTATCGCAGTATCTCATTCGGAAGGTTTCAGTCAACACAGAAGCAAAAAACCCAAAATGTTAGTCAACTAAATTGTTAATCTATTAAGTTGTTTGCCTGTTAATGCGTTTGATCTGTCAACGTATTAATTGATAATAAATAATGAACGCAACCTTCTGGTGACTGATTCAAATGGGCCCACTTGAGTTCGTTACAGTCTCTCGCCGGCGCTGGTGACCACAATGCAAAATTGACTGCAAGTCCAAGCTCTTGAGAGACTAAAACTTGTGTGTCGTCTTAGACGCCCTCATCTTACAATTAAAGTGCAGTCATCGGCCTTCTTCCTTTGCTGTTCAGTAACATTGACCAGGAGTGCATCCAGCTGCAACAAAAACGCAACATTGCAGTATACATTACATAGTTTTAGTTTATTTATTTTTATTTGCCGAATTTCTTTGGCCAGGAGACAGCAAAGTGACCTTTCAGTCTTCGAGTCGAGCTGCCAGCTGTCTACCACATAAAGATGGAGGAATCCCGTTAAGCACCTTTGCCAACGGCACAACTAGCGAACTTGCCGGCTTGTTCTCCACACTGTCTGTTTAATGCTGAACGTCAAGCAGGGAAGCTGTGAATACTAATTTTCGAGTCTTTGGTATGACTGGTTTATATCTACTGTAATACTAACTTACGATTAGAAGATCATAATGTGACCGCTGCGCTGAGCGTGCCACTGGGACAAACAGCACAAACAATATTATGCTGAAAAGTAAATATTGTATAAAATTAAAGAAACCAAATTAAGGGACAGGACAAGACAACGAGCAATATTAATAGGTTACGATTTCAATTCACATTAAATCTTGCAGTATATTTTCAGATATAATTACGCTTTTCAATACATTATTTCGTTACTTTACATTGTACTGATTTCATAACCAAACTCTGGAACGGAAGATAAATTTTGATTAAACAATCTTGAAACCGTGGATATGGACCTACAAGAAATAATTGTGCTTGTTGATGAGGTCAGTGCTACCACTGCTGTTAAATAACACGTTATATCCATTCCTGTTACTTTCATCTTTGCCTTTATATTGGTAAAGGAATGCAACTCGCAATGGGAAAAGTTTCTGCAATAAGTAGGTTAAACGTTCAGGCCTGCTTACTTAGTAGCATTTGCTTCGTTCGGTTCAAACCATTTTTTCGATACTACTTAAAGAACACAATAATCCAGTTAAAGGGCGAACTGCACGTAACAACAGACGTATTGTTATAACGGTGGCATGATTTACTGATAGAAAGGCGTTAACCATTCCACCATGATTTTCAAGTGTTGACTTGAGCACAGTTGTACATGGGCATGTGAAGTGCTAATCTGTTCGCCACCACAGCGTCCTTTGACAGATACCTGCTTATAATCGAGTAAGCAGTGTTGTAGTTACATACCGTAAATATACGTGTGTATATACATATGCGCTATATACTGCAAATATACGCGCTATATACTGTTAATATACGTGTATGCGTAATTAAAATATTCTCACCAAACCAATCATCAAAGAGAACAGGTTGTAGTGCAGCATAAAGAATTTGAAATAAATTCTATACCTGGGTGATCAGATGAAACGACCTTCTTGGATAAATTTAATTTTTGCAGATTGATGAAAATGATGAAATGGAATGGCAGACCAGCACACCATTTGTTGAATACGTAGACATTATCAATGAAGCAGTCGAAGCACTATCCTTGCCACATAGCTACAAAACATTTTTTCTCCGTCATGTTTGTCCTGATCTAAAAGACTTGAACTGTGTTGACCAAAAAGAGAAATTTAGAAAATATGCATGCCTACTACAAACGGAATATCCATGCACCAGCGAAATCCAAGAAATTCATATTCGCAGAATTATTAAACATGTGGTCCCAAACATTTTCCTTCAAGTTGCTGATACCAAAGAAAATCAAGCAATGCTCCATATCACTAAAACAGATGAGGACATTGTTCAGTATTTGTGTGGTGCCATTTTGAAATGGGGTATCACCAAGTTGCCAAAAAAAGAAAGCGATTGGTGTAAAAGTCAAATTTCAACCACAAATGAACTATCATCTCACTTTCAAAAGATGGATAGGGGTTTAGTTGTACCAAGTGATGCATTTTTCAACTTAATTCTAAAGTGTGAAAGAAATTTCAGAGAAATGAAACTTAAAAGAAAAATTTTCCCGTTACCAATAATAGATAAGGTTTTTCGACAAGGAATCTCAATTCAAAATCCAAATGAAAATGCAATTAGAAAATTACTTGGTCGCTATATCAGAATGCGTGCCCACATCTCAACCAAGCACAATGAAAAACTACAAAAACAGATGGCAAAGGCAAGAAAGAGCACTCATGGTTTGCGAAGATCACTAAAAAATGCAATTACAAATTAGATAAAAGTGAACCCATTTTATTGAGAATTGAACCCAAATTATACTGCTTCAGAATGTTATTATGCTATAGACATTTTAAAATTGTCTATTGTACTAGTTTTTCATGCATGTCACATTTGTGAATGTTATATATGTATATACCCTGTGATGGGATTTAGGGGGTTCGCGCAAACTCGTTCTTGCTTTTGTTATAGACTGTATTAAATATATATTTGAAATGAGGGAACCTGTTCCCAAGTAGCAAACGTTGGAGGGCCGACAGCGGGCGGTGGGCGGCATCTTTGACGGTCCGTCAGCAGCAACCGTTTGCGAACCGCCAACGATTTGTTCATCGGCCCGCTAGCGGCTGAACAGCGGTAGCGGAAAAATGAGTCGGCGACTGGACAGCGGGTCGAAGGCAGCAGGCCGACGAAACAGTGGGCGGCTGGCAGCGGGCCGAAAGCGGCAGGCCCGCTAATCCTTTCTTTGATAGTTTACGCTAATCCCACGTAGGCCTACCTTAATTACGTCATCAGCATGACGTAATTGACTGAAGTCAACTCATAGAAAAGTATTCTTCCGTAATTAATACTTATAGTTGCGCACGTATCAGGCCATGTGTCAGGAATGTTCAATGTGTATTTAACTGTACAGAAATAACAATACAAAACCCAGAACACCATTATAACACAAACACAAAACAAGCAAAAATGATGTCAAACAAAAGCTGGTTTTAGTCTATTTTTTTTCTGCTCTGAGTTTACGACCTCCTTTTCTGTCGGTAGCTTCTTTGAACCAACGCTTTATCGCTCGTTCCGCATCGGAATTAGAAGACTTTTGCTCTTTTCTTGTAACTTCTGCAATCATAAAAATGAATTTATTAGGAGAAGTAAACGGTAAGTGAAAGAACATGAGAGTGTTAGTAATATTGGGTTCTGACGGCCTCCGATTAATCAAGCGGGTTGAAAATGTTCTGGCCTGAATGCTTATTGTGCACGTACGTCTTCTCCTGCCGCTCTTGGAAGGATAACGTGACGGCAACAAGCTGTATCTGAACGAAGCAGAGAAACCGCATACCCAATGAAATGCTCGTCAGCGAGGATGAAGGCGTGGAGAAACTCCACGAAGATACAACAGACGAGCGGTACCCCAAGGACTGAACTAGAGCGAAGATATTAAACAATCATAGCTGATTACAAGCTCTTATTGAGAATTGAGAAAGTGGTCTAGTCGTCAGACCAACCCACGACTACCATTAAAATAACTTTCATTTTGCAAAAAGTTACAAAATACCGCTAGACGATTTTTTGTAACTTTTTGGAAAGTGAAAGCTATTTTAATGTCATTCGATCACATTTCGCATGTGTTCAGAGCTATTTGAAAGAACTAGAATTTTAACATTTGAAAGTCAATTGGAAAAAATTAAATTGTTTAATCCCCTTTCACAAGCAATTTAAGTCCAAAACACTCTTAAAATCTTGCATTTTGGTGTTAAATTTTGTAAGTGATTTGGTCCAGGTAAGGGGAAGTAAGATGCACTGCCTCCTGCAATATTTTAGCAGTAAATACTAATCCACTTGAAGATTTTCCTTAGAGATTTTAAGATTTGTCATGTAATTAACCAGTTATAGGAGTACATATACGGCCAGAGGGCCAAGGCCCCATCAATTCAAATGCAATAATTTGTTTAATGAGCATTTCTCCGAACCTTTTTTTTTACCGGCCAGTTGGTCGAGCGATAACGCGTTCGTCTCTGGAGCGGGAGGTCTGAGGTTCAAATCTCTGGCCGGTCAAATCGGACACAGTGTTGCCAACGGCTAACCACCGTTGCGACATTATTCGAAAGGAGCTGTGTTGCCCGGGCGCAATGAAGCGAAGATGGGCCCCGCCAACTCGTTACACGCTTCGGCGTATTACAGCGAGAATAATGAAAGAATTATTTGCGCAAAAACTGGCAAGATGGAGGTGAATTGTTATGGAAAAATAGTAGAATAGAAAAGATGGTAACGCCTACTAACTATGCTATTGCCCAGCCGGATTTACCTTGCGCAGGAACCCTGGTACTTTGGGGATAATCGCAACATCTTCCTGCCAAATATAGGTGAAGATCAAAAAAAGTCTTACATTCTGAGCGCGGGGCCCTTGGCAGTGTACCGTTTGGTAAATCCGGCCCTGGTTATTGCATTACGTTCATAAAAAGGTTCGATGAACGCCTGAGTTAGCAACTTTTAAGACAAACACCCATAATTTCACTGGAGTTATACATTTAAATCCGTAGGCAAAAATTGAATTGAGGGGGGCCCGGGCCCCCTGGTTGTCAATATTATTGTTAATTACTGTTGTACGCGTGTACTATTTATTCTACGCGAAGATACTAAAAACTGAAAAGACAAGGCTTTTTTGTTATATTTTTATCATTGGTGGCATTGCGATTGGGAGGGGCCCGGGTCCCTCCCCCCCCCCCTGCACAGACACACTACGTTTATATACTCAGGAACACTTTTTTATAAGAACCAGTAAATTTTGGGCTGAGGTTGGTTTCAGTTTTTCAAATAACCTTTGTTCTCTTCTAAACATTTGTATAAGTACTATTATTTCATACAGACCAAAACTTATTTAACTACCGGTATACAACATCAATTTGATCAAATATTAAGTTGTGACAATAACTCACCACTTGTTGCTGCTATCCTGATAGGCTACTTTTTCCACTTGTTCAGGACAGGTTGAACGCAGTTCTTTGCCACCATTGATTGGTTAAAAGGTGGCCACCAAGCCATTCCTTCAGACTCGACCAGCTAACTTTCATGAACGATGGCCAAAGCCAGTTCTTTTGTAAATTCAACAACTAAACCCATTTTCCTTGCAATCTAATGGGTGCATCAGTATAGTACACAAGTAGTTTTATACTCTACCTCAAAGCTGCAAACACAAAAAGAAAATGACACACCCACATCCAGAGATGGGCACGATCTTGATCTTCAAAATTAGATCGTGATCTTGAAGATCAAGATCGTGATCTGATCTTGATCTTCAAGATCACATTATTTTAATGATCTGATCTTGATCTTCAAGATCACATTTTTTTGTGTGATCTTGAAGATCAAGATCACTTTCATTTTTCAATGTCGCCTGGGGTAAGCACAGCCGAAGACGGGTTATGTGGTATGTGGTATTCTGTAGCTATTTCATGGTTGCGACACAGAATGGAGTCTAAACTGGAAAAAGTAATCCGTATTTGCCGTGGTACAGACAGGACAGGTACGAACCAGTACGGCAGTACCAGTACCTAATCTGCTAAGGGGTGAAAATTAGTCACAAATCAGCTTCGTTAACAACGGAATGTTTGAAGGCTTGGGGCATCCTATCGACAATAGCACTCTTTTTTTGCACACCATTAGCAGATTACCGGTGGTTAGAAAAATCTCCAGGAAATAATACTGAAAAAACAAGTCCTGGTAGTGGTGTTGGCTAGCAATGCTAGTACCGTTTGTAGTCTAGGTCTCTTTCTTTGTTAATGACCAAGCAGTTGGGAGCCAAAAAGCTAGGTTGCTGACAACAACAGGTGTCAGTCAGGATAAGATGCTCGGTTAGGCTATTACAGTAATCATGACATTGCATATTTTACGACATTGACATCGTATCATAGACAGTGAACTAAAAGGATTTTGTTCTTGAAAAAAAAACACTTTTAGTTTACAGTCTATGATCTACGATGTCTATAGACTCATAAAATATACAACGACATGAATGTCACAACATATACTATGTCGTCAAAAAGGAATTTGTTCATGACCAACGGGATGGCCCAGTGGCAGACGCATCTGGCTACTATGCCAAATTTTGTGTGGATAACCGGATTAAATTCATGCGTCCATCAAATCTAACACAAGTTGCCAATGGCCCGCCACTGTTGCGACGTCAAATTGTGTGCCTGTGGCACTTTGAAGCGGAGATGGGTCCCACAAGCTTGCGACACCCATAAAGGGTATTAAGCGAGTATAATAAAGATTTGGTATTTTTGATTTGATTTTGTTCTTGAATTTTGTTATTGTTATATAAAACTAGCAAAAGTAAACTAAAAGGGTTTTCGTGATTATTTAAACTAGTAAAATAGCTACAAAAAGTTTGTGAGTGTCAAATGCCTTACGTTATTAACCATAGGCACAGCTAGGATTTTTGATTGGGGGGGGGGGGGGCGCAAATCACATGCAATGACGTCATCGTAAATTTTCGAAAGAGGAACTTTTTGTGGGTCAAAGATATCGCAGAATGGAAAACCAGAAGCCGTGGTCTGGTTTACCAAAATTAAAAAGTAAAAATGTCAAACTTTTGGGAGACGTGTTGAGTAAAGTAGTGTAACTCAAACATAGCACAGACGGGGGTCTGGGGGCAGAGCCCCCAGAAGCTGGAGGCTTTTGGGGTCTGAGGACAAAGCCCCCAGCCGCCTGGGCGATTGTTTGGAAAAACAAGCTATTTTAATGCCATTGGATCACATTCCTCATGTGTTCAGAGCCATTTGAACGAACTAGATTTTCAACATTTGAAAGCCAATTTAAAAAATTAGATTATTCAATCCCCGTTTTACTTACAATTTAAGTCCCAAAGTAATACACGTTTGAAATCTTATATTTTAGGGTTAAATTTTGTAAGCGACTTGGCCCAGATAGAGGGAAGTAAGGTACATTGCAGCCTGCAATATTTTAGCAGCAAATAATAAAATAATCCACTCTTAAGATCTTCCTTAGAGATTTTTGTTTGGTCATGAAAATAACCAGCTGTAGAGTACATGTACCGCCAGTGGGCCCAGGTCCCCTCAGTTCAAATTCATTAATTTGTTCAATGAGTATTTCCCCAGTAGTTACTTTTTTCCAAAGTGTATTATCGCGTAAAAACTGGCAAGGTGGAGGTGAATTGTTATTGAAAAATTGTACAATAGATGGTTACGCGCTTACTAACCATGTTATTGACCGGGCAGGATTTACATCGCGTGGGGCCCCTGGCACTTTGGAGATTTTGGCAAAATCTTTTATAGCCAAAAAAGGTGAAGACCAAAAAAAAAACTCGTATCAGCTGAGCGCGGAGTCCCTGGCACTGTGCCATATGATAAATTCGGCCCTGGTTATTGCATTACGTTCACAAACAGGTTAGATGAGGGCCTGGGATAGCAGCTTTTCGGGCAAAAACCCTTACTTTCACCCAGGTTACACATATAAATTGGTAGGCAAAAATTAAATTGAGGGGGCCCGGGCCCTCTGGTCACTAATATTATTGTTAAAATCTGTTTTACGCAAAAAATGCTATAAGAAACTGAAACTGAAGAAGCAATAGGCTTGTTGTCACATTTTTGTCATTGGTGACATTTCAATTGGAGGGGGCTCGGCCCCCTGCCCCCCCCTTGGTTACGCCTATGTTATTAGCGAAATCAGCACTGCCATTGCCCATTGATAGTCAATACTGATACAGCATTTAACATTTATAGCTTACCCCCCCACATCATCACCACAACCTCTCTTTGAGTACTAGAAGTAAAGTGATCTTGATCTTCAAGATCATGATCTTGATCTGATCTTCAAGATCACAGTGTTTGAGTGATCTGATCTTTGATCTTCAAGATCACCTTTTTTGAATGATCTGATCTTGATCTTTAAGATCACCAAAAGGTGGTGATCTTGCCCATCTCTGCCCACATCAAAAACATTAATTTTCTTTCTAATACCTCTGCCAAAAAGTGATGTAATCTACTCTGCCAGAATATCTATGCCAATACGTTGTCAGTGATCCCGTCACAGTGATTTTGTTACAAAGTAAAGGTTCGGGGAAGATTGCTTAGGGAATAGTAGAATATTTTTATGACTGCCCTTCTCAGCTAATAATTTAATATTATTGATAAAATAATGCAGTGCTATAGGGTGACATTTGGCAGATATTCTGTCTTTCATTCAGCAGATTAGCATTATCGCTAAATTACCAGTAGCTTACATTTTTAAAATCAAATTATGAATCATCAATATACACTACATAGGCCTATTAGTTATTATTAATACAAAGTAACTATGAAGACATTGTTACCTTGTCGGCAGCGTGGCTGAAAGGGTAAAGGCGTCGTTTTTACGACGACTCTGATCAAATGATCTGGGTTCAACCCGCACCCTGGTCACGTTGTTGCGTCCTTGGATAAGACGCTTTATGGTGATTATCTTTGCTTGGTGGCTTCGAACAAGCAGCAAATTCAGTGGACAAGAATTCAATGAACTTCACAGGAACATCGGATCACTGGAAACTCTTAAGCAAATGCAGATTCCTCCAACCACAAAATAGTCCAACAATGAAAAGTGCGTGGGTCGTCCAATATTTTGCGTCTGACACTGTCTGGTCAGGGCCGCCGAGGGAAGGACAATGACCCGGGGCTTATGGACTTCAGGAGCCCTCCTGCAGGGGTCCATGGGCGTCAGGGGGCCTAGTTTTGAGTCAATGAAGACCTGTTTCTCTCCCTTACATCTGAGTTTTGGGACAAACTCAGACTTCCCGGAAGTGAAGATCTTTTTTTTGGTCTTCACCTACTTTTGGGTTGAAAATAGAGCTTTTCCGGAAGCGAAGACCTTTTTTTTTTGGTCTTCACCTAATTTTTGGGTGAAAATAGACCTTTCCCGGAACTCCCCGGAAGTGAAGATCGTTTGTCATTGGTCTTTCCCTGAGTTGTTTGTGGCTCTTTCTCCGTCCCTGGGCCTACATTTGGCTTCTGGCGGCCCTGTGTCCGGAGACAGGAGGATAACTGCGCTACAACAATTAACAGCAACAACAACAATTTAGTTAATAATATTAATAGTTTCCAGTAGGCCTACTTGAAATTGGCTTAAAGAAAGCTGATCATGTAAGACTTATTAATTATACTCAGGCACCATCCCGTGACTAAGCAAAACTTAAATATTAGACTTGTTAGTTGAGACTGCAAGACATAGGTCTATTCTTATAGCTATAGGCCTACTCAGGCACAAGCAAGCTAAACAAAATAAATCTTTTGCCTTAATTCTTAATCTCCATAAGTAAGCTAAACAATTAATAAGAAGCAGTTTGACTCGAAGACCTTTGCGGTCACTTCCAGCTCCTTTGTTACCAATTATTATAAAATTCGCATTTAACATATTGCGCTTTATTTTCCATTTTCTAATTTTCCAATTATGCCGCTTTGCATTTGTTTAGTGTTTTTTGTGTTTATAATGGTTAACAATAAACCTCTGTCTGTCTGTTAGAGAACTTAAATCTTAGAGAAAGCTAAGAATGTAAGACATCCTATCTGTTCTTCTGTATTAATTATAGTCAGGTAGTGATGGGTAGGCGCGTAGCCAGGATTTCGCAATGGGGGGGCTATTTCGGGGGTCTGGGGGCGGAGCCCCCAGTGCTCGAAAATTTTGCGTTTTTTTGCCAAAATAACTTAATTTTAGGTCGATTTTGATAAAAAATAATGCGTTTGAAAGGTGGCATGGAAGTTGGCACTGCAAGCATGATTAAACTGGTTGCAAAAATTAGCTATGTGAAACATGGCTAATGGTAAAATTTCAGTTCTCTAAATTACATGCTGGTAAATCATAATACTCTATCCTATAGTTCAATAAAACTCACACGCAGTCATCTATTTCATCTGTATTTTATAGACGAAAAAGTTGGGGGTGATGGCTAATGAAAAGAGATTTGAGACATGTGACTGGTAATTAACTACAGTAATACTAAATAGCCCCCCCCCATATTCATGAGTTTATAATAATGTATTTAGTTCAGCATTTTTACACTAGCGATCACATTTGATTGCTCATTTTTGGCCACTTTTCAAAGTTTTTATTGATTTGTGAGTTTTATTTGGGACAAATTAGCCCCCCCCTAAATATATGTTTCAAAAAGTGCTTCAATTCACTTTGTAGTCCATTCCAGTGCAAAAAAACAGTCTCAGAAGTGCTAAAAACGTGTTATTTTCCTTATTCTGCATTTTGGTTGACAGGCCAATGGGGGGGGGCTATAGCCCCCCCCCGCCCTTCCCCTGGTTACGCTACTGGTGATGGGCAATATAGAATACCGAATCTTCAAGATTTGAATCCTAAATTATCCGGAATAGATAAAAAGATTCGGTTTCAACTTTGTGGTATCAACTTACTAGATCAAGATTTGTTTTGCAACTTAAAGCGGTTGCTCAACACTTTTATTTAAACTGTTTGTGCTTTTGGAATAATAATCGTTTGCGCAAACAGAGTTGAAGTGCTTGTGTGTCTTTCGCGACTTAATCCGTTTGCGTAACAAAGTTTTCTATGTTACAACAAAGCTACCACCAGTAACCAGTAGTTGTTTTATTTGAAACCAAAATAGAATTCGATATTCTGGATTTGGTTTGAACTATTCAGAATAATTCTAGAATAGTCAACTATTCTGAAGTGCCCATCACTATAGTCAGGCAGTAGAAACAATCTGAGCTAACACAAAATAGTATTTTGTGTTAGCTCAGATTGTTTCTACCGTTTATGAAATTTATTCACAAAATCGTCATCTGGTACTTTTTTGGTCTGGGTTTGATTCTCAGTGTCTTTTCATCAATAATTTTGTTATAGTCACGCACTATCCCCTAAGCTAAACTTAGACTTGTAAGTTGAGACTGCAAGATATATTCTTATGCTCAAG
Source organism: Trididemnum nubilum (assembly GCA_963965965.1). Lineage (NCBI taxonomy): Eukaryota > Metazoa > Chordata > Ascidiacea > Aplousobranchia > Didemnidae > Trididemnum > Trididemnum nubilum. The sequence goes on from OZ014474.1 coordinate 25,909,687, forward strand.
CTCAATAAGTAAGCTAAACAATTTAAACTTTTTGTCCCACAGTTTAATCAATTACTAACTTTAATTAAGCGCAGCGTAGCCAGTTACTAATTACTAACTTTAACCAATCACTAACTTTAATTAAGCGCAGCTCTGCCAGCTTACTGCCTTACCACAAACACGCTGGACACAGAGTTCAGCAACTGTAAACCAGCAAACTATCCGTAATGCAAGCTTGCGGCTAATTAAAACGTTATTCTATACACGTGACCACATGATATCTTTATTTGTCGGGTCGCCGGCGGCTGACCAGCGGCAAACCGAAGAAGAGCAGAAAATCTTCGAAAAAATTCGCACGATTATAGTTATCGGGCCGGCGGTGGTTAGACAGTGGCAAACAGATCTAAAAAAGCAAAAACTACTGATGGTATTCGCTGGATAATTGCTGTTGTGCCGCGGGCTGCGACCGCTTCCGCTGATTTTGGTGGCTGTCGCTTTGATGACGACGGTGGTCCGCCGACGTTTGCTACCGGGGTTGTTAGTAAGTACAATACAAAAGAGAACCTGTTCTTAAAATTTTTAATCCCATCACTGTATATACCGTAGTTTCCCGCTAATAAACCACTTAGTCAAATAAGCCGAGACCAATTTTTAGCTATAAAAATAAGGGTTTTTCCATATTATTGCCAAATAAGCTGAGGCAGAAAAAATGCATCAACACCTTCCCTGCGTTAGGATGTATTAACATGTCCTCACATTTTTTGCCAACTGAGGAAGGGCATATTAATATGTCCTAAATTTTAAATTTTCTTAACAAAAGGTTTTTTAAGTAAGTTACTGGCATAGATGGGCAAGTTAATGCAAAACGTTAGCTTCGTTAACCACTAGTCCGTTAACAAACTTCACACCTCCGTTAACGTTAATCCGTTATTTTTAGCTTTAATTAACGGAAATTAATTAAGTCTGTTAATCCGTTAACATTTTGCGTGTAATTTACATTTCGTTTTATTCACTCGCTTCTAGAACACGTATTGATGCTGTTGAGCTGATTGTAAGGAAATATTTATTGCTATGGTGGTCTTTTTGTGTTTTGAAAGATACATTTTACAGTCTAATCTAATTTCAAGATGAAAACAAGTTCAAATGCACAACGAAGCTGCATGATATTAACGATAAAAACCTTAACGGAAGTTAACAGAACTTAAAGGAAGTTAATTTAGTCCGTTAACAGCACTTAACGAAAGTTACTTTAGTTCGTTAACATGAAAAAACTTTTTAACGGATTAACGAGCTGATGAAAAAGTTAGCTTCGTTATTAACGAATTAACGGACTTGTGCCCACCTATGGTTACCGGTATTGTTTTATTGTTGTTTGTTTGTGTTCCGACTACATACTTTTCGTGAATGATGTTCTTTTATTTACTGTCTTTATTTAACTCTAGCTATAAATTGACACGCGGTGAGATCAGCATCTCAAATTCAGATAAATCTAAAATTTATCGGAATGTGCAGCATGTACCACTACATTTAGTTTTTCATATGCTGTTACCGGTAATAAATCTTTTCAGCTTCGGAGTAAATGATTATCGAGAAAATTCAAAACTGTATTTTCTAGACAAAATGTTTACTGGTACCAGTAAGTGATTAACTACCCAGTTACAAAAATCAATTTTCTAAAATGATTTAAGATGTGATAATTGTGAATCTTAAGAACAACTCATCGAATTAATATAAACTCGTTTTAACAGGTACAAATTTAATTTTGTTGTACACATACAGGTTACCATAAGATATATGGTAGGCCTATAGTTAGCAGTCTTTAGCTCAAACCGTACCAATAACTGTTTAATCAAATACGGTACTGGCAGCATAGCTAGACTACATAAAATGCAAAACAGAATTTAATCAGTATATCTAATAACAAGTTGACAGCTTTCAACTGATATCTGCCAGTTGATACTAGTAATACTACTGGTACCGATATATCAGTGTATGCCCTAACCCCTGTCCAGGCCACGATGCAATGGAACCCCAAGTAAGGATACTCTGGTGATGCTAAAATAACAAAATTTAATTTTAAGAAAATGTAAAAAAATAGTGTTAAGCCACTAGTAGGCCTACTGAAGTGGTATTAATGGTAGGCTAGTATTGGAACAGTTTCTTACACCAGGTTATTGGTTATTCACAATAAAATAACTGATGAGTTGGACTACATAGTATAATTTTTTGTTGTTTTATATGTATGTGTGCTTAATTGCTGCTAAAGGCAGGCAACTATATTATTGTGACAAACATATTGGTACAGCATACTAGCCAGTAGGCTGCTCTGCAATAACCAAGGGTATTAGGCTAAGTACCACAAACTGAGCAACATATAGGCTAAGTTTCATAAACTAATAGTGATAGTAAGATTTATTTCTGCCTAAAATACCTTTCAGAGTACATAAATCTCTTTCTTCCTTCTCATCTCCTTGCACTCCCTATGCTGAACTACCTGCAATGCACAAAGAAAATCAGCCTTACCACCTCCGCTACTAGGTGGCGCAATTTTAAAACCATTGACAATGCCTTTCCTACAAGCCTTCCAGACTACTAATATAGAGACTGTGGTAATACCAAACACCAGTACTAGACTACAGAGGTGGAGTCCTCGAGGACGTCCTTGGCCTCGAGGACACATTTTGAAGTCCTTGGCCTCAAAGCCTCCGGTCCTTGAAAATTGCCCTGTCCTCGGCTCGAGGACAGCACTATTTTTGAACCGTTGAAATTTCGTTGGAAAACGCCAGAAACCTTGCGAAAAATCTGCAAAGACCTTTTTATTGGTTTCCTCAAGTAGAGATCGCCTGAACAAAAATTCTTAATGACCTTTTTGCCTGAAAAAAAATTTTGAAGACCTTTTTTTTTTGGAGAACACTTGCGTCTATGTCCTTGGTCCTTGGTCTTGGCCTCGAGAGGGTCTGTCCTTGGCCTCGAAATTTTTTTGTGTCCTTGTGGATAACTCAGACCCAGAGAATTCAGATCTTGGAAATTGATAAGTGGATCAATTTCCCAACCCACCTATTTCCTCGACAGTAAAACAAAGTAGAAGTAGTCTCAACAGACAACTTTATTGCAAGCAAAGAAAACACTCAGTCAAAAGCATTTCGCAAGACGGGCAAAGACAGGGTAGACGGGACAGACGGGTCAGACGGGTTTTTTAATAGATGCGTTGCCAGCACTAACAATGCATCAACAAGTTAAACGTATCTCAAAATTCACTGAATGAATAAAAACAAAGCAAATAGCGATTTTTAAAGCACGCACAGAAAAAAGGTATATTTTTTGTTATCTTATTAAAGCTAAAAACTGGCCACACCCAAAATGGCATTACAGAGACAATAATTTCAGACACCAATTTCCTAAGCAGCAAGGTGTGGCGGAAAATCAAATAATTTGTTGACATAGGCTTATTGCATGCTGTGTAAATTTTCTTTATGACTACGCAGGTCGCGAGTTCATGCCCTGGGTAGTCTCCGGGCTCCCTGCTAGGTACCCTTTATGAGTAAGCGCGGCAATAACTATTCAACTTTCGAAATGGTAAATTGATACGCGTTAGGTAATACAGATTTAAAAACAGGTGTACAAACGACGAACTTTCGACTTTATATGCTGGCGACGGCAGGAAAATTCTCCAGTGCGGCCCCTAATTATGACAGTCATGGAATAATTACACATTAAGTAGAATTTCAAACGAGCCAGCCATACATAATACACAGATTTTACCATTGCATAATGCAAAAAATACACGAGCAAATATGAAAACATCAAAAAGCTTCTCATTATATACCATACATGCACGAACACAAGTAGCACGTCACACAATAAAAAACACTCTGCAATGATCGTCATTATACCAAATTGGTGGGACTGTGTAGTACCTCATGAAAATTGAGTGAGAAAACAGCTCACGTCCCAACACTCTCAACCAATCCCAGGCACGAAATATCCCTTAGGACATGCTCAATTTTCACCCTCCCGTCCTGATCGTATCTAGCAACAGCTATCTTAGCCCGGCGCACTATCGGTTTTCCATTCCGAAGCTGGGGGATAACTTCAAGGACCCGACCCAGCTGATAGCTTCCCCTTTTTGCGATGTCTATAGGTGCTCCCAAAACAACCAGTTGCCCAGGTTTCAAGTTTTCAGATAACTTTTGCCACTTTTTACGAACATTGAGAAGCGGCAAGTAGGAGAAAATCCATTTTTCCCAAAATGCTTGAGAAAGGCCCACATTAAAACGGTAGTCCCTCCTAAGCATATCCCTGTCATGCGGTTGTCCCACTGTGGAGTAAGGGTCAAAAAATGGGGTCAACAGGGATGCGGGAGTGATTGCAGCAAAATCCCGTGGATCGTCACTTAAAGGTACTAAGGGGCGCTCATTGACAATGCGCACAGCACTTCCTGTGTAAGTCAAAAGCTCAACAAAGGTAGGCTTGTGCCTTGAAGATTCTAAGACGCTCGACAAAACAATTTTGAACTGTTTTATTAAACTCTCCCACGCACCTCCTTGCTGTGGAGCATACGGTGGTATAAAATGCCAGTTAATGCCTTTCTGTCTCAGAGAATTTAGAAACGCCGGAGATTCAACCAATTCCGGTAATTTCTTGGCCGCAGCTTGAAACGTACTACCATTGTCTGAATACAAATTGCTAACAGGACCTCGCAAATCCATAAACCTGGTAAACGCAAGCAAAAACTCGTCTAATGATAAAGAAACAACCATTTCTACGTGAATGGCACGACTCGCCATACACGTAAACAGCAGACCCCAGGCCTTTTTGAGACTCCTCCCCTCTTTAAACATGAGAGGCCCAAAGTAATCGATACCGCAATCAGCAAAGGGTTTCTTATGCGCACTAGTACGTGACAATGGCAAATCCGACATTAAAGTTTCAATTTTCTTAGCCCTTCTAATATTGCAGACACCACAGTCACGCATATAAGCCTTCACTGCTGCATTTCCATTCACGATCCAGAATTTTTTTCTGGTTGACAACAAAGTATGTTGAACACCGCAGTGCTCGTCTTTGCGGTGATGATGCAAAACTACTAGCCTAGTCAAAGGATGTCTAGAGGGCAGAACAAGGGGGTGTTTGGAATCAAAACACAACTCGGGCGATTTCTCCAATCGTCCCTCAATGCGTAACAAACCAAATTTGTCAACACAAGGTCGAAACTTTTTCAATTTACGAAACTCCTTGACCCGCCATTTATCGTTCTCAGACTTATCAAGACGTTTAATAACATCATCAATAGCATCTGGAGATTTTATACGTAACACCTCAACAGCATCACCATAAACCTTCTTTTGAACATATCGAACAATTATGTTTAATGCTTTGTTTAGGTATTCAGCATTCATAGTAGGTTTTTCAAAGGCACAGTTCTTCACGCGACAACAACGAAAATATTCGACAAAGGCCATCAAATATGCAACTTTCTTCTGCAATTCATACAACGAAGATGCTCGCTCGATCAGCTGATCGAGACCGTCAAGCTCAACTGAGCACGCAGCTCTACGCATAGACACAATGTCTGTCTCATTTTCAAAATCTATGCTTTCACGCAAAAAAGACGGACCCTCTAACCACAAGTTACGTGCTTCTGCTTTACGTATGAGATCTGGTCGCGTGCCCACATCAGCAGCATTCATGCCACTTGAACAAAAATGCCATTCCGACTCGTTTGACAATAACAAAATATGACTTACTCTACGTGCGACAAATCTATGCAACCGCAAATTTGGGTTTTTTAACCACTGCAAGGTTGTCTTAGAATCACACCAGAAAAATCTAGGGCAATCAGGAATACTCAGTGCATCGCAGACTGATTTCATGAGTTTAGCTGAGTTTAAAGCCGCCGAAAGCTCTTTCCTAGCAATGGTCCAAGACGATTGACTAGACAAAACAATAGTGCACTTGCCAATGATGAACGACAGACTTAATTGCCCATTCACAATTCTACGTAAATAAACAACAGAACAAAACGCCTGATTCGACGCATCACTGAAAGCGTGAAGCTCATAACTAACGTCATCATCCAGTCTACAGCGCAACGAATCCGCAAAATACCACCGCGGTATCGCAAAATTTTTTAACGTTTCAAGCGAACAAAGCCATTTATTCCATTCCTTAACCACATTATCGGGGACAATATCATCCCAATCAAACTTTTCAATAGCTAATTTCTGCAAAATCAAACGAGCTTGAAGAAAATGTGGGCCACAAAATCCCAACGGATCCCAGTTTTGACCAACCTGGCTCAACATGTTCCTACGAGTATACTTAGCCGGTGGTTCTAAGTTACACTGAATGCGCAGCAAATCCAACTCAGTGTCCCAAACACAGCCCAGAGTTTTTGCTGATGGCGAAACAACGTTATCATCCACCTCTAAATTTAGCTCCCGAACACCCGGAGCTAGCAACTCAGTACTCATGTCGCTTAAAATACTCATCGCCTGTTTATTTGACGACCACTTCACAAGATTAAAACCGGACGACTTGAATAAATCAATGGACTCAAAGGCAATCTTACGAGCTTCTTCCAAGGTGTCTGCCGAGTAAATCAAGTCATCCATGTACAAATTGTTTAAAACATTGAAACAGGTCGAATCACTGAACTTTTTAGCATTTAGCTCAACCATTTTCTGAATAGCTAGACAAGCAACAAAACCTGACGACGTCACGCCCCATGGATGGACTCTGAAACGGAACTGCTGCATTTTACCGTGCTCTACGTCGTTGTTCTCAAACCAGAGGATGCGAAATAAATCTCTCTGGGAAGCAGGCAAATTAATTTGGAAGTAACACTTTGTTATATCAGCCATCAACGCAAACTCTCCTCTGCGAAATCTAATCAAAATGTGAACAAGAGAGTTCAAAAGGTCAGGGCCAGATAAAATAGCATCGTTTACACAAACTCCATGAAATTTGCTCTTACCATCGTAAACAATACGTTTTTTCGCCTGCGAGGTAACAAAATAAGGTAAATACCAAACGTGGCCAGGTGTACCATCAGAATCATGAACAGGCTCAATGTAACCATTAGATTTGAGTTCACACATGCTATCCACTAAAAAATCACAAACATCCGACTGCTCAAGCGCCTTTTTGCGAAGACTAGCCAGTCTCTCCGCAGCCAATTCGATGTTATTAGGCAACACAAAATTTGCCTTCAAAGGAACAGGAATCTCGAACCGACCATTGTCAATTTTTACACGAGGTTCCACTATGTCCCTAGCCAAGACATCATTACGTGAGGGTTCAACGACTTCAGCATCTAAATATAACTCTCTTAGTTTATCCTTCAAGTGCAAAATCTCCCTATCACGCTTTTCAAGTTCACCAGAATAAGAAAAGGGCAAGTCATTTTCCATTACTGCACTACACACCCTCTTGCTATTGGCAACACTGCCACTCAAAACCGCCCTACCACCAGAAGCCAACCAGCCCAAAGGAGTGTAAATCGCATGCGGTTCATCACGTGATTCACCTCGCTTTTCTTCAATCACTGTCATCAAAAACGCGTTATCATTACCAATGATGACGTCAACGACGTCACACCCATCAATTGTAAACACATCAACATCCTCGAAGTGTTTTAACTCGTTCAAAAGTTGCCTATGCGGCAGCCCTTCCGCATCGTCACTCCACGGTTCATGAACCACAGCTGTTATGTCACAAAACATTTCATTCGTATCTAGAGATTGTAGCGCAAAAGTGATTACATCGGCGAAACTATCTTTAGCACCAATTAAAGTGTCAAGTTTAAAGGACGTTCTATCAAAGGGAACGATACCTAAGTCCTGAACTAGCGTGCTAGACACAAAAGTCAATTGGGAGCCGGGGTCATGCTGACAGTACACTAACTTTTGCTTTCCAGTAGCGGGATTAAAAATTCTCGCAGCCGTGACCCGATTATACGCTGCTTTAACCTTTTCGATTCGCAAATTGCGAGACGCGACAACAGAATTTTCATTCTTAGCAGCAGGTTTCAAAATAAAAGCATCATGCAAGAGATAATAGTGCTTCTTATCAAAATCCGGTGAGCATTTACGACAATTATTCGGCCTAGGACACTGTCTAACCAAGTGAAGTCCCAAGCAATTTAGGCAACGACCTGATTTTACGACAGCTTCCTTGCGAGCGTCTGCATTTAATCTAGAAAAGGCATTACATTTACTGAGAAAATGTCGCTCGCTACGACCCTGCAACGAACAGTAAAAGCAAGAAGGTTTATCCTCAAATTTCTTTACACTATCAGGACAATGATCATGAGGGCCGTTTTTAGTTTCAAGTCTAGAGGTAACGGACCCTTTTTCCGGAGTGGGAGCCTTGTGAGACGCACTCGACTTAGCGTCAACCTGTCTCACTTTGAAAGATGGGGTTTTATCCCTATCAGGCAACTTCTTAGTTTCTACAATGTCACCCAAAAGCATGAAGCCAAAATCCGTCCCTTTCAACGTTTCCTCTCTGCTAATAAAATCGATCAAACTCTGAAAACTTGGCTCGTTCGTGCTCTCAAATTTCATCAACAAAAAATCAAGGTACCTCTGTTTTACTTCAGTCGGCAACCTTTTCGCCAAATCCAAAACAAAGCGACCCTCCAATTTATCTGTTTTGCGATAAGCCTTAGCGTAAATCAAACAAGTTGAAATTTCACTTTTAAACTCTCTCAAAAGGTTAGCAGAACCAGATGACAATTTACTACCATAGCGGATTTTCCTAACTTCTGGCTCCGCTAGAAATCCGCCTCTAATGCCGAATTTCTGCTCCAACCTGTCCAAACACATTTTAATCCTGTCCTCCTCCGACACTCCGGGGGAATCAGCGACAATATTCATGATCACTTGAAGGGCCAAATTAATGCAAGACGATTCTAAAATTGTCAACCTCATTCCTTCAAACGGGCATGAAGCCATTAGCGCTTCCACTCTATTCTTAAAAAAGATGAATGGGGTTTTACCTTCATACTTTATCAAAGCAGCTTTATCCAAAAAGGTTATGCTATTTTGATACTGAAAAAAGTTTTCCTGCTGCTCTGTGTAATTCATTTTATCAGAAGAAATTACATAACCAGGATCGTTTACTTTATCTTTACCAGGGACAACAAGAGTTTTTTGAACAACATCACCTTCAGAACATGGTTTGCGTTTACTAAAACTTTCCTCCAACCTTAGAGGCTTAGAATCAAAAACTGGTGGCGGTAGAACACCACGCGCATGCTTATCAAAAACTGGTGGCGGCAGAACGCCACGTGTATGCGGGGCAGATTCAGGGGCAGGCGCTACCTTACTGGGCCCCGATAACTCATCAAAATCAACAGTATGTTTAAAGCCAGACCTCGGCGGCAAACTCGACTTTTGCCGCTCGGTAGTATCCTGTTTCTCGGCTCGAAAAAATGAGCCAGCAGCGGCCCCACGATCTACAACGGGGGGCTCATCCCTATGTGCCGGACTTGAGCTAAAAACCGCGGCCCCGTGATCAGTCTCGGCTACGACTTTAGACTGAAAAGTAAAATTACTTTTTTCAGCCTTTTCCAACAAAGAGGACAGTCCCTTGTGGGATCCCAAAAATGACCCATGGCTACCAAGGGAGGATGAGACCCTGGATCCCACCTTGGAGTTGCATCTGGAAGCCGATCTCGAACGGTTCAAAACATCCAACTTCCGTTGCTCAGCATCTAAACGAGCTTCTTTCAGGCCAAGCTCTAAAGCCAACTGAGCATGCTTGGCTTCGTACTCTAACTCCTTCTTTTTAAGATCTAAATCAATTTGGGCAAGAGCGCAGGAAGAGGCATTGGACGTTTCGCTAACAGCAGACACGCTGTCGCAGGGTAAAATGGGCTGCTCTTCCAGCTCTTCAATTTTATTTTTTAAGTAACCAAATTCCTTAGAAATTTGTTGGCCAAGTTCCGAAAATTGTAATTCTTTTTTGCTTATTAAATCAAAGAATTGGTCCACCTCCCGTTCCAACATGCCAATTTTATCCCTCAGTTCCGAAACGTCATCGGAAATGGAAAAACCTGACAGTTCCCTCGAAATTTCAAAAGTTTTACCGAGAAGTTCCCGTTTTGTATGACGAGCATCTCTCAAAAGTTTGTCGGCAACGTCATTAGGGGCAATATTCGTGGGAACTTTCGGGCCCCCACCCTCCGTGTGCCCAGTAGGTTGAGAGAGTGGAACATTGCTGCCCTCACACTCAGACTTTTCAGGCGCGGTACCGGTAGGGACACGATTCTCACCAACTTTGGACATAATTCAGTTAAACAAAAGAAGGCAATTTTAAATCACAAAAGTTCACTTAAGGTCAAACAATTTAGTCAATACACTTTAACAATTGTTATAACGTCAACAATTAAAAGTTAGTACAGTACCGTTCTTATTGCTGGTATTTTCTCGTTCGTTATTGTAGGCAGGAAGTTCGAATCTGCGGAGTCTTCTGTAGGACGTCCGATTTTCGATGTAGAAAGATTGATCTCGAGCGCGATGATGTAGAAGGAGATTGATCTTGATCTCGATGCAGAAAAAATTCGTCTTGATATAGAAAGACTGATCTCGGTCTCTTCAATTTGCTTTTGCCAGACCAAAAGCAAATCTAAACTTAAGACTTCGCTGAAGCTGATTCTACAGCTAAGTATGCTCACTCTGCCAGACCAGAGTAGCTAAGAAAAAGAATTTTCAAGAGCACTGACAACTTCTATTAAAAAATTTTCTGGATAACTCAGACCCAGAGAATTCAGATCTTGGAAATTGATAAGTGGATCAATTTCCCAACCCACCTATTTCCTCGACAGTAAAACAAAGTAGAAGTAGTCTCAACAGACAACTTTATTGCAAGCAAAGAAAACACTCAGTCAAAAGCATTTCGCAAGACGGGCAAAGACAGGGTAGACGGGACAGACGGGTCAGACGGGTTTTTTAATAGATGCGTTGCCAGCACTAACAATGCATCAACAAGTTAAACGTATCTCAAAATTCACTGAATGAATAAAAACAAAGCAAATAGCGATTTTTAAAGCACGCACAGAAAAAAGGTATATTTTTTGTTATCTTATTAAAGCTAAAAACTGGCCACACCCAAAATGGCATTACAGAGACAATAATTTCAGACACCAATTTCCTAAGCAGCAAGGTGTGGCGGAAAATCAAATAATTTGTTGACATAGGCTTATTGCATGCTGTGTAAATTTTCTTTATGACTACGCAGGTCGCGAGTTCATGCCCTGGGTAGTCTCCGGGCTCCCTGCTAGGTACCCTTTATGAGTAAGCGCGGCAATAACTATTCAACTTTTGAAATGGTAAATTGATACGCGTTAGGTAATACAGATTTAAAAACAGGTGTACAAACGACGAACTTTCGACTTTATATGCTGGCGACGGCAGGAAAATTCTCCACCTTGGTCTCGAGCCTTGTGTCCTCAACTCCACATCTGCTAGACTATTTTACATAGCCTACTGGTACGCGGTACTAGATCTAGCAGTAGGATTTAGACAGAGCTGGGCACCCGCTACTTGAAAAGTAGCGGCGCTGCCGCTATTTGGGAAAAAAAGCAGCGGCGTTGCCGCTTATCGCTGCTCAAATAAAAAAGTAGTGCCGCTGCCGCTACTTGCATGCAAAACAGCGGCCGCTGCCGCTACTTTGAAAAAATAAATAGTACAAAGAACGATGGCATTCAAATGCGGTATCAAATGGTGAAATTTCAACTTTATTTACGAAAGTTAATTATTCAAGTCTTTTAGATATTGATTCAGGTTGCAATCGGCATTAGCAGGCTTAAATGGTAGACAAGTAAGCAAATCACCATTCAATTAGGTGTTGGCATGCTCCTTTCAAAAAAACAAGCATTTCAAAATGCTGATTGGTTAAACCAGCGCTTTAAAAATTACTTAGAAAGTTACCCTTGGAAGTTACACTAGGAAGTTAAATTCCCTATCGCATTTTCAACCCAAACAAAAGGCAATAAGAAATATCGACTCAAATAAGTTAAGGCTTTGCCATTAAAGCACAATGACATACAGTATTCAGCTTCTATACAATTCTGTCCCGGCTCTTATAGCTCTGAAGTAGTCGATAACCAGTAAAATAATTCTTCGCGTAGAAATCCGAAAGGAAAATTTATCAATCGACCGAGTTCCAAAACATTTCTTGGAGTTTTGTAGAAATGGTAGATGGTTCACGCCCCTGCGATGATTTTGTCCAACTTTGACACAAAAGTAGATTGAGCGTTTAAGATATTGGTGTTTACGAAGTCGAAGAAGGTACGTAGAAATGACGTACAGGTTAAGCAAATGATGCTCAATGCGATTCATGTTACACTGAGTATTTTTTCTACGAGTATAACTCCATAACTAAGTTGTCTTTGAAGCTTATTTATTACCTGGTTCTATTTGTTCGTTCAATTCTCAGCGCACTATAAATTCAATTCTTAGTTTTACTGTTAACTGTTGTAGCAAAATTTATTATAGGCTACTACGCATTGACGTAACTACTCAGGCCCGGCGCCACGGGGCCAGTGGCGGATTTAGGGGGGGGATGGGGGGATGCATCCCCCCCCACCAGCTTAAAAGTAACGATTTTGGCCGAAAAATCAGCCTCTATTTCGAATAATTCGGCTCCAGTTAGGGATGCATCCCCTCCCACCAGCCTAAACCTAACGAACCCGGCCGAAAAATCACTCCCAATTTTGGTGAAGACCTTTTTTTTTGTTTTTTTTTGTTTATTTAAATTTGGAGACCACCTAATTTTGGGCGAAAAAAACGCTTGAATTTCCAATTTCGGCCGAAAAATCACTCTCAATTTTGGTGAAGACCTTTTTTTTTTTTTTTTTTGGAGGCCACCTAATTTTGGGCGAAAAAAAGTTTGAATTGCTGCATTCGGTCGAAAAATCACTCTCAATTTCGGTGAAGACATCCGAATTTTTGAGGTTTTGTGCTTAAAATCCCCCCCCACCAAAATTTTCTAGATCCGCCACTGCACGGGGCATAGGCTTAGCCAGAGGGGGGGGCCCAGGGGCCCGGGCCCCCTCCTATTGAAATGCTACCTATGATAAAAATGTGACCAAAAAACTATTGCTTTGTCAGTTTTAATTTCTTTTAGCATTTTTTGCCTACAACAGTAATTAACAATAATATTGACGACCAGGGGGCCTGGGCCCTCTAAATTCAATTTTTGCCAATCAATTACAATGTATAACCCGGCTGAAATTAAGGGTTTTTATCATAAAAGTTGCTAACTCGGGCTCTCATCTAACCTTTTTAAAAACATAATGCAATAACAGGGCGGGATTTACTATATGGCCCAGTGCCAGGAGCCCTGCGCTCAGATGGTAAGACTTTATTTTTGGTCTACACTTATGTTTGGCAGGAAGATGTTGCAAATATCTTTGAAGTGCCAGGGGCCCCGCGCAATGTAAATTCGGCCCGGGCAATAGCATGGTAATTAAGCGTAACCATCTATTGTACGGTTTTCAGTAACAATTCACCTCCATCCACCTCGCTAGTTTTTACGCAAAAAATGCGTTTGAAAAAAAATTATCTATGATCGAGAAATGCTCATTGAACAAATTATTGAATTTAAATTGAGGGGCCTGGGGCCTCTTAACCGTACATGTACTCCTACAACTGGTTATTTTCATGTCAACACAAAAATCTCAGAAAAATCTTCGAGTGGATTATTTACTACTAAAATACTTATAAAAATTTAACCCCAAACTGCAAAATTACAAACTATTTTCGACCAAATTATAAGTAAAAGAAGAATTGAAACAATTTAATTTTTTTCAATTGGCTTTCAAATGTTAATAATCTACTTCTTTCAAATGGTTTTGAACACGTGCGAAATGTGATCCAATGGCATTAAAATAGCTTTTTTTTCAAAAAAATTCCAAAAAATCGCCCAGCGACTGGGGGCATCGTCCCCAAATCCCAGTCTGTGATACGTTTGAGTAAACTAGTTTACTTACACAAATCTACCAATTTACATATTTTCATTTGTAACTTTTGGTTCAAGCCCTCTCCCTTCAGAAAACTCTCGGTTAAGTGCCAAACCAGGCCACGGCTTCTGATCTTCCATTCTACGATATCTTTGTCCCACAAAAACTTCCTCTTTCGAAAATTTCTGATGACTTCATTGCATGTGATTTTTGGTTTGGCCCCCCCCCCCCCAATCAAAAATCCTGGCTACGCCTATGCACGGGGGATGGCATTTCGAGCCGTGTCCCCCCAAATCACTGCTTGAGCTCCCCAAGCGAGAGTAAACTTTTGTAGTAGCACAACTAGCAAACTTTTGCCCAAAAACAGGCAACCACAAACGCTTTTTTCTATGAAACAGCAAGACAGATCAAGTGAACGTAATCAAGTAGCCTTAGATTTTGCGATAAAGACCTTTTTTTAAATTTTTTGGTCTTCACCTCCAAATTTGATGGCAAAATCCATACCAAAGAAGGATAACACAGGATTTGGAGCAACATATTCACCAGATCGCTGCCGCATTCCGAATTCGTCTGGTCTCGGCTGCGTAAGCGTCCCCCCGCCCAAGTTTTTGTGCCCCCCTCTCCCAAACACACTACTTTGGCTCCGTGCCAGGCAGTGCACGATCTATACTGTGGTCTGTGACCAGATAGCCAACAAATCATCTTCATTTGTTGTACTAAATGCCAGCATTTTGAGGAAATATCGCGGAAAAGCGTCTTTGCTATCTGCAAGTTTTTAGCAATTTATCGAACTCTAATTATTGCATTTTCGTTGAAGAGATACTGCTCGAAGTCGGCTTTATTGAAATCGGTTTTATCAGTTCAAATTGATCCGCTACTAGACCACATTATTCGTACAACTTCGATAGAGAAAAAATCGGACCATGCGCGATAAAACTCGCCTATACGTACATACAGTATAAGAGCAACGACAAAACGTCACAAAGGTCTTGTATGTTCTACTAAACTGAAACAACGAAGTAACAAGAGCAGAGTAAAAACAAGCGGAGAGTAAAGACTTTAAACGGTTACTTGTGAAAATGTGAATTGAAAAAGTCTTGGAAGGACTTTATTAGCAGTAGCGGCAGAAATTTTGCTTGAAAAACAGCGCTGAAGCGCTTCCGCTTTTTCGGCTAAAAAAACAGCGGCGCTGCCGCTTGTCGCTGGTGACGAAAAAAAGGAGCGGCGCTGCCGCTACCGCTACCGAAAAAGTAGCGGCCGCTGGTGAACAGCGCCGCTGTGCCCATCACTGGATTTAGATTATGAATGGAGGCAGCGCAGAGTGTTCGCAGTGGAGATAATGTCGCACACTCACGATCAACCATCACCAACTGCTGTTGGGCAATTGGAATATCCTCACCCTCACAGGAAAAGAGCTAAAATTGGTTGAGGAAGCAAAGCGGTATCACCTCGATATTAACGGAGTTTCTTCAACCAAAAGATGTGGCTCTGGAACTGTGGATCTGGATGGCGGATGGAAACTCTTTTATTTTGGTGCTGATCCTAGAATGTCTGCTGAAGCGGGTGTGAGGATTCTGACAAGCCCCTGTCCAGAGGTGGGCACAGCGCCGCTGTTCAGTAGCGGCGCTACCAGCGCCGCTGTTTTTTTAATAGCGGAAGCGCCGCTGCTTTTTTCTGCTAACAGCGAAAAGCGGCAGCGCCGCTATATTTGAGGCCCAGTAGCGAACAGCGCTTCAGCGCTTCTGTGAAAGCAATAAATCTGCCGCTTCCGCTACTGCAAAAAAACTTTAAAGAACATTCTTTTAAACTGCAATTAAGAAATGTAAACAATAAAATAAAGCTTTTGTCTTCGATTCTTTTAATCCGTAATGACACTTGTTGCTCTGAATCCAAAACGACAAAATAGTTCTGTTTTTCTCACGTTATCACTTAACAGTTTTCGTCGCTGTCCTCGTTAATCCTGATTGACAGCCACAAGCACTGGTTGCTCTCGTTATTGGTAATCAAAAGACAAGGTTTTAATTATGCATTGTGCAGTACTGGCTTTTGTTCCTCGCGTTCTATTTTCTTTGATCGTTTTTCTAATTAACTTAATCGTACTGTTACAGTCCAGTAGTTTATTTTTAGTGATGAATAGCGAAGTTTGTGTTTGGTATATAGCCATTTGTTAATGCTACGATAACTGCAGTACAGGTTTAGCAGTAGGCATATCGATGTATAGTACACATAGCATTAAATTTGCAGTAAAGTAAAATTTGCAGTGAAGTAAAATTTCTGCAGAAAAGTAATCAATTGCGAAACTAAAAGATAGACAACAGCAACCAAATTTACTCTAATTTCATAATTTAGGCAGATGAAGTAACCTTTCGTGAAATAGCATTAACTGCATCAACTTGTGCAGATACCGTGAGGAAGCATTGCTGTAAAAACGAAGCAGTATAACTGATGTAAGAGATATAGAATTTTAAATTACCAGGATTGATCAAGCTGGCATATACTGTATTTTGAAATATGGTTTACAAGCAAATTAAGAACAATCAAGCAAATTAAGAACAAATCCTTGCTGAAAATCTATAAAAAAATTAAAAGTTAAAGCCAAATTCACTGCTATTGGTTCTAACTTCTTAATAAAAAAAGAGTGTAGTCGGTTGATAGACTTGCGAATCGGACCGTTATTTGGTTTCAATTGATTTATTATTAGTTTACATTTGCAGCAGTTAGGTCATTAGACTCATTAACCAAGTAAAAGTAATGGAGCAATTTTTGATTGACCGAAGTGAAAACAAAATCGTAAATTCTGAAGATGAAAGACAACAAAATGCAGCAATTGAAATTTCAAACGAAAACGAAGGTGAAAATTCAAATTTAGTTACTCAAGAATCCAATGGAAAAAATAAAAACGACGATTCAGATCAAATGGAATTGGGTGATAATTTTCGGCAAACTGTCAGCAACCAAAATGAAACTTTGGATCAAACCCCTTGGCCGTATCTTCACCAATATTTTAAATTTTTACGAAACAAAGGTAAAAACTTAGAATTCTTATGTCTACTTTGTCAACCTAACACCAAGCAGCTATCTGCTAACCAGAAATCCCTCTACAATTTAAAGCAGCATGTTAAAAAAATCCACTCCAAAAGCCAATATGATCGTCTCATAAAAGATATTGAACTTGGGATCAAAGACAGTCGGCGAAAAAGATCAAACGTATTGGAAAATGAAAGTCAGCCAAAAAAATCTCGTCAACAGTCAACTTTGGAATCTTCGTTTTCAAACTCGGGAAGATTTGTGTTTAGTCAAAAAAACTTTGAAAACAAGGTAAGCTACTAGATGTTATTGTTACCGGTACGTAGAAAGTTAAATATAATTTTGGATTTAGTTTGAAAGTGTAACGTCTATGTGATTTACAGTAATTTTTTTTCGCAAAACTAAGACTGTAACT
This sequence comes from Trididemnum nubilum, assembly GCA_963965965.1. Classification (NCBI taxonomy): domain Eukaryota; kingdom Metazoa; phylum Chordata; class Ascidiacea; order Aplousobranchia; family Didemnidae; genus Trididemnum; species Trididemnum nubilum. The sequence continues at coordinate 25,927,077 of OZ014474.1, forward strand.
TCATTTATCAAAATTTAACAAAATCTAGCACTTGCAAAAATCTAATCTTATCACCAAATAGTGTAAACTATGTCGCTAGATAGTAAACATAAATAAATTGGTTTATTGATTGTTACAGCTAGTAAATTTCTTTGTGGAAAATATGCTGCCTTTTGATGTGATTGAATCGTCAAGTGTCAAAGAATTGGTTTCTGCTTGTGCCCCAGCAGCTTGCGTTATGTCAAGGCGAACGTTGACTCGTCGAATCGAAGAAAGGTAAAGTTGATAATTTGATTAAGTTTGGATCTTTGCTTTATTCCTAATCTAATGCAAAACAAAAAACTTAGTCTACATAATTAAGTTTCAAGTTTCACTTGGTGTTAGGTTGACAAAGTCAGACTGTTTCATTTTTGCATTAATTAAATAAAGCGAAGACTTGAAATTTAGTCAATCGTGTTGCTGTGGTAAATGTTGTGGTTTATAATTTTCATTTAGTTTGTATAGTCATTATAAACTATTTAAAAGAGTAAAACACTTTTTAGGTTCATCCAAGAAAAAGTTAAATTAAAGTCGGAACTAGCAAAAACATCGTCGGTGGCCACAACTGCTGATGCATGGACATCCCGGCACAGGTACTTATAATATAACCTGCAACATGATGACCTAGGCTCGGCAAATGGAAGTTTGTTTCGTTGTTAATTGTTATTCTATAGTAATCTACAATGATAATGTTTCCGCCATAATTGAATCTAGTCATAATCGGAAATTCTGAAGAAGTTTCAACTCGACGCTCTAGTTTTATAAACAATTAGCCAATACAAGTATTGTGGATATAAAAAAAAATATCAGTTTGTTCGAATTTTAGATCGTATCTCGGAATGACTGTACACTGGATTGACCAAGCTACTCTAACTAGAAAGAAATCAGTTTTGGCTTGTCGACGTCTGAAAGGTCGACACACATATGACATTCTTGCCAAAGAAATCAGCGATATACATTGGGATTTTCAAATAGAAGAAAAAGTGATTATGACAACAACTGATAATGGATCAAACTTCGTTAAAGCGTTTACGTGGGTTTTTTTATTACCGTGTTTAGTTTTTGCCCGAGTATTTATAGCCTTTACACTGTAACTATGTTAGTAGTAACTTTATACTGTGTCAACAAAAACGTTTTGGAAGAAACTTCTCCTCGTCATGAATATAGTTGATATTGATACAGAAAATGTTAAAAAAAAAATACTTAGCATTGTCTCATAATACTCTATTGGTATCGATTTTATTCGAAATAACTTTAATCTTTTATTCAGATATAATATACTCAGTAATCAAAATTGTACTTTTAATGTGCAGAATATTTGGAAAAGAAAACACCGATGGTAATTCTAGTGATTCTCTCCGGGATTCCACTTCAAACTCGACCACGTGCCAAGATGATCAAGTTCAAATTGATTTGTTGACACCTCTTTTAGAAGGTTGCTTTTTTTTCTTTGAACATTATATGAGAAATTTAAGACTATAGCGTTAAGTCCAATCTACCGTTGCTGCCAATAACTGAAATGTACCGCGTTTAATTGTGTATTATATGGTTTTATTATTGTGTCATCATAACTTATAAAGTAGGAACTGAGATTGTCGGAATATTTATTTAATACTCTGACAAACGTGCCAGAAACTACAAAATCCTAAACTACGCTGTCTATACGTACATACGAAAGTAGCATCTATCGTATATCATTACGAAATATAAACTTACCCTATTACTTCACATTATGGAAAGAGACTAAGCTAAAGATTAAAGGAGCGTAAAGTAATAATGTGGTTTATCATACTATTTAGACGCTTCTGCAAGCATGGACTCCGATTACGCTTTACCTTCACACATGAGATGCTCAGCTCACACTTTAAACCTGGTTGCAACGACGGATGCTGACAAAGCCTTAGCCAGCGATCCGGATTACAAAAGATCCTGCAGATCAGTTTTTGCAAAAGCACAAGAATTGTGGAACAAACAATCCAGGTATTGTTTTATCGGTATATTACTAATCACTATTGTCTACTTTTTCAAAAAATTGAAGCCCAACGTTAAATTTGATCGATTTTTATATTATACGTTACTTTACACAGAAGAAAATTTAGGATGAGTTTTATTATAGATGCTTTCTTAAAAAATAGAAAATAACCGATATCCAGGTGATCAAACTATTAACCGTTGAATATAATATTATGCATTAGTTTACGGTATTTTTATGCAGTAGTTTCGCTACTTCATGCATAAAAAAAAGTGAAGCTACTTATTGCAACTTCAAAGATACCGAAAGAGATAAAAGGCATTAAGAAATGTTCTGCAAATTTGTTTTGTATCCTCTTAATTCTCTTGTCATGAAAAAGCTACGGTGGCGCTACATTTTGGACAAATCTGCACACGGTTAGGAGTTAACTATTTTCAAGTTTTTCTTTAATCTTTTTGACTTCTTTCTAGTTAATTTGCCGCTTGTTCTATGCCACCAAGCAGAAATAATCATTGTAAAGCGCCTCATCCAGGATGCAACAGCGCGACGAGAGTTGGAGTTGAAATACTGTTTAATTAATTTATATTTTAGGAGTACTCAAGTTGCGGATAGTATAAAGGATGAACTGGGGTGTCTGTTGGTCATTCCTACGATTACAAGATGGAATTCGACGTTCGACGCAGTGAACAAACTGATGCAAATTTTGCGAGATAGAGAAATGCGAAGTGGTCTTAATCGCATCTGCACTTCAGTTCGTCTTCCTACTTTTACGAACGGTATGTAGTGTTTACATTAAAATGCTTTTTATTCAAGCAAGGCTGACAATGGCGGTTAGTGTTTAAATAAAGTGGAAATCGATTTCTGTTTAGTTAAACTTGTAATAACTCAGTGGCGTTGCCCCCCCATTCACAAGTATTTGCTGTTGCGCGAGTGGCAAATCTTAATTGACTACCGTATTTAATGCTGAACTCGAGATATACTCATTTTGCTGTGATATAATACAGTTTTATAAGTTTTCGATGGTCATGATGTTGCGTTTCATAACTGTTGCGATGTCTCAACTCTGTAAAACGAAAGCAAACTTACAGCATTGTAAATTGCATAATTTGACCTCTGAATAGAGAAAAATTAACGTTGTAAATAATGCTATAAGTTACTGTCATATTGCACAATATTTTTAGCTGATGTGCAGTTCTTAGACGAATACCGAACAATCATGAAACCAGTCGCACAAGCTCTCGACATTCTGCAGGGTGAAGAACGAGCGTATTTTGGCGTTCTGTTGCCAACGCTCACCATGTGCCTGAAAAAACTGAATTACATTAAAAATAACAATGAAATTCATGTTTGTATGCCCTTGGTATCTGCGATTTTAAACGGAATCCAACGGAGGTTTGAAACTTTGTTGAACAATACGGATAATCAACTAGCCTCGGCACTTCATCCATCTTTCAAACTTGCTTGGTTGCCCTTCCTGGTGCATGCTGGGATTTGCAATGACAGCATTGAAATGATGAGAAACCAAATCAAAACAAAAATGGAGCATTTGGTGCGATGCAGAATGAACGAATGCAATCATTCTGACAGCAGTTACAATCAAAGTGAAAGTCCAGTCAAGCTTATCAATGTCGGTGACGATTTTTTTCAAGAAATAGAAAGTAATGCCGAACCACAAAATCAGGCACCAGAGAGCCATGCTGTGGAACAATTTTTAAAAGAAACAACTGCCCCACATCGCGAGAGGCCTTCTCCCTTGCACTTTAAAAGCAAAATATTAAAGAATTTGTTCATTCAATATAATACAGCACTCCCTTCAAGTGCTGCTGTGGAACGACTTTTTTCGGTCGGAAAAGACGTGCTCAAACCTAAGCGCTCAGGTTTGACCGACGAGCATTTTGAGATGCTTGTCTTTTTAAAAGGAACTTGCGAACAATTTATTGAACTATAATTGCTTGGCTGCTTGCATGTGTGCTATTATAATGACGGTATACTTTTGTGATTACATTTGGTTTGTAACTTCAGAAAAAAAAAAATTGTTTTGTTAAGTAGCGGCAGCGAATAGCGGCAGCGCCGCTGTTTTTGAACCCATTAGCGGCAGCGGAAGCGCCGCTGCTTTTGTAAATCAAGCAGCGGTAGCGGCAGCGCCGCTGCTTTAAACGTCAAATAGCGGCAGCGGTAGCGACGCTACTATTCAAGTAGCGGGTGCCCAGCTCTGCCCCTGTCTAAGTTCCTGCTCCAGGCAATGACGTTGTGGAAGCTAGCAGCGAAATACCCACAAGCAGAAAATAATTGGAACCGATATCTTCTTAAATCAACAGACCATAACTGCGCACAGGTTGTTCAACAGAGCCGGTTAACCGCAACTAGACCGCTGCTTTTGAATTATTACACCCCGCTTGTCAGACTGTGTGTCAGATTAGATTCCTTTGAGATCACGGGTCTATATCATAAATGGGCAAGTTAATGCAAAACAGAGATGGCGCGGATAATAAAAAATGCATCCCCATGCTGCGCCATGTCCGCAAACCTTATCTGCATGCTGCACCGCACCGCATGCAAAAACAACTACGTTCACGCTGCACCGCACCGCAAGTTAAGTAGGTATTCTTCAAATTTCACCAAACATTAAAAAAAAAAAGAATTAACTTCCTAGCTTACGACATACAAAAAATGGACTTTTGGGGCATCATTTTGGACGATTTTTAAAGGGGTGGCCCTCTCAAACCATGTCAAACTATTTGTTTTTTTAAACATCTGCTGATAAAAGAAACTAATGCTCTAGCTTGAGCCAATCAAAAATTGATTTTTGGGAGGTTCATTTGGGGGCTCCTGGGGGAGTGGTACCCCCAAAGTATGTCAAAACATTTGCCGCTTAAATATCTACTGATTTAAAAAAAACTATCACCCTAGCTTGAGCAATCAAAAAAATTAATTTTAGGGGCCCCATATTGGTGGGTTTTTGGGGGAGTGGCCTCAAAAAAATTCGGAAGACAAAATTGCGTTTGCAGTTTAGCAACTTTACACAAAAATTAGATATCGATGTGTTGTGGTTTAGGAGAAGAGCACACAAGACTTAAAAAAAAGAAAAAAACTTATCGTGACCAAAAGTGGGTTGGTAGGGATAAAAAGAGTATCTTAAGACCAGAGGTGGACAAAGTAGTCGAAAAATCTACTTAAGTAGAAGTATTGTTCCTTACAGTACTCAAAAATGCCTTTCAAGTAAAAGTAGAAGTATGGCGAAGCATTTCCACTTAAGTAAAAGTAGGAAAGTAGTCAAAATTAATTCTACTTAAGTAAGTAATGAAAGTAGAAAGTAATTTCGAATTTCACGTGTTTGTTTATTCTTCGAAGGTTTGCTGTTGTGACGCTTACGATCAGTGTTCAAGCAAAGCCATACTTACGGTAGCATATCAAAAAATCAAAGTTTTATTATTCTCTTAAAATTACACCGAAGCGTGTTACGAATACGATTTAGTAGGGACTCTGGGCTCATCTCCGCGCCTGGACAGCACAACTTGAGAAGAAATGTCGCAGCGATGGCGAGTCGTTAGCAACACTGTTCGTTAACCGGCTAGGGAATTGAACCCCAGACGGGCCGCAGCAAACGCAACGCCGTTAACCTCTAATCTTTTTCGTATGAACCAGGAGTAATGCGCATGTCTAGTTTGTCTACTGTACCATGCTAATCAGGGTTCGGTATGTTTTTTTTTTTAGTGAGACTGAGTCAACACCTGGTATTTGATGCAACGCAAAAACACACTACCCAAGATGACCTGTAAATGAATCGGCGTAACTATTCAATAAGTTTCGAAGTACTGTACAGTAAAACAAACTCGATACGTACTTATTGTACACCTTGTGAGGTGGAATAATGGCTAGGTTTACTTCTACTTCACATAAAAGTCATTACTACTCAAGTAGCGTTACTTCGAGAGGATTTTACTTGAAGTAAAAGTACAAGTATCAGAAATGAAAAATACTTAAGTAAGTCGCTCGTTACCGAAAATACTACTTAAGTAGAACTACTTCGTTACTGACCACCTCTGCTTAAGACGAATAACAACCCTGTGAAATATTTTTTGCCGTATTTAAGTCGTTTTTCATTAAGACCGCTTTTTATACCAAATTTTTGACGTGGTTTTCGGGTCCTAAAACCGCAGTCACGTGACTCATTGCCTCAAAATTTGGCACAAACATATAATTTATCAATCTCAAACTGCTGCTAAAATTTTATGCAACTAGACCTGACTGTTCTTGAGTCATAAGTAAAACACTCGTTAATTTTGAAAATGGCCGAGTATAAACAAAGACACAAGCAATGCGAGGTCAGTCGTTCTAACTATACCGGTTTTATCTGCCTTGTGTGTGTTTTCTATCAGTTTTTCTTAACCGTGTTTTGGCAATCAAAAACAATCTACTTGTCTACCTGATGATTTATGAAACTACTGTAGGCCTATTAATCCTGAATCAATAGCCCAAATACTGGTATATCACGTGCTCTGCATATAAATTAGATTAGATTAGAACAACTTGGCTGCCTCCCAACGTAAGCCTATAAATGGGTATTCAATATTGGGTAAACTACCGGAAGCTTACTTATCCGTGAACGGAGAACCCTCTAATCATCTGCTACTACTACGTAGGCTAATCTGTCATTGCAAATTTGTGTAGCCTAGTCTTCCTCCACTACCACATAACAGACAGGCCACAGACATCTAGGACTAAAGTAAAAGCTTAAGGCTTTATGCCATGATCTGTTGATGAATACTATTGGCTATACTGAACTACCGGTAACCCTGAAAAGTGAAATGCAAGCGTTGCACCAATACCACAGGCTTACTGCATACAGGGTGGGTATGTGGCTATGCTATGTGCCTCTGTTCTGGTAATTGTTCACCACAAATCTGCTTCATCTACATTTTTTTGTCTGCCTTTGTTTTATCTTTTCACCAAACGTCCTAAACTTTTCCTAGCCTAGCCTACCAAAACCCAAATCTTTTTGTTGGTGATAAGAAACATGTTCAGCCAATCAAAACTAAGTTTGTGGTAGGCAAAATAGCCTATTTTAAGATGCTCCGAATTCTAAAAAAATAAACTTAAACCTAGGGTATCTTTTACTGTTTTAGTAGCCTAAACATACGTATTGTCACAACATGACAGTGTTATTCTTTTTTACTCCTTTTATAGTTGCATCATGACTACCCATTGTAGGACATAAAGAAAAAATTTACCATCAATAAATGTAAAAAAAATGTCAAAATAAAAAATTATAGTACGCGGCGCTGCGCTGTGACGTAACACAGATTTTAGTTGCCACGCTGCGCGGTGCACCAACAACAACGCGCGGTCGCGTACGCTGCGCTGTTGCCATCTCTAATGCAAAACGTAAGCTTCGTTAACCACTAGTCCGTTAACAAACTTCACACTTCCGTTAACGTTAATCTGTTATTTTCAGCTGTAATTAACGGAAGTAAATCAAGTCCGTTAATTTGTTAACATTTTGCGTGTAATTTACATTTCTTTTTATTCACTCGCTTCTAGAACACGTGTTGACGCTGTTGAGCTGCTTGTAAGGAAATATTTATTGCTGCAGTGGTCTGTTTGTGTTTCGGAAGTTACATTTTACAGTCTAATCTAATTTCAAGATAAAAATAAGTTCAAATGCACTAACAAAGCTGCGATCAGAAAATCTTTGGAAATAGTGAACAGCGATAATTGATAGACCTATGAAGCAGCAGCTTGTTACTTGCCACAAAAAACAGCTCCTTTCTTCTATAAAACTGGTGCTAATAGGCAAGGGGCTGTTCATAAAAGACGTACGCACAAAATTGCAAAAAATTGACCCCCCTCCCCCCATGTCCGCAATGACTAAACCCCTCCTCCCCCTTGTCCATGCGGACACAAAAATGCGTCAATTAGACACTGACACACACAAAGTTTTAATACTAAGTTTGCACGGTTTAATTATATACTAAGTTTTAATACAAAGTTTAATTATATAATAAGTTTAATTACGAAGTTTAATTATATACAGTACTAAGTTTTAATACAGTTTACACAAAGCAAGCACAGCGCAAGGTGACGTAAAACGTACAGTCATGTGATTTGTTTTGAGTGCGCTTCGCGCCCTTAAATCACGTGATTGTACGTTTTATGCGTGGTTCACACTGGCCCGGAAAACCGAAAACGGAATAAAACAATCTGCGATTTTCCGTCGCGGAAAAAGTTGAAATAAGGACGTCCGCATTCCAGAAACCCCCCTCCTCCCTTGTCCGCAAATCTATTAACCCCCCTCCCCCCCTGAGTGCGGACGTCTTTTATGAACAGCCCCCAACAAGTGTTGCCAGTGCAAACGGGGTTTGTGCCGGTACGATGTATGAATGTTGCAAAAAATTAACGTTAAAAACCTTAACGGAAGTTAACAGAACTTAGCGGAAGTTAATTTAGTCCGTTAACAGAACTTAACGGAAGTTAATTTAGTTCGTTAACATAAAAAAACTTTTTAACGGATTAACGAGTTAATAAAAAAGTTAGCTTTGTTATTAACGGATTTGAGCCCCACCTATGGTCTATGTGTATTGACTAAACAAAAAAACAAAAACGAAGTGGTGTGGATATTGCATATTCGGGTTTATACTGTAGACTGTGTTGAAATTCCAGAAATTTATATTCATAATCGTACAGTTCTTGTGCTGTAGATCCTCATACTCTTCTTTCTAAAGGCTGCAATGCATAATTTGACTATGGTACGGCCAAGATATTTATTTCATTCCATACCTTATCTATGATAGTCTGAAAAAAAATTTTTTTTTTCTTTTGGCGTAACTTCAGTATTCATGTTTGGTCCACTTAAGCTAAGGGTCTATTTAATCATAGGTGGGCACTAGTGCGTTAATCGTTAATAACGAAGCTAACTTTTTCATTAACTCGTTAATCCGTTAAAAAGTTTTTTCGTGTTAACAGACTAAATTAACTTCCGTTAAGTTCTGTTAACGGACTAAAGTAACTTCCGTTAAGTTCTTTTAACTTCCATTAAGGCTTTTATCGTTAATATCTTGTTCCATTCATTCATCGTACCGGTACAAATCAGTTTGCACTGGTAACATTTTTTATAGAAAAAAGCGAAGAAAGGAACCCTTTTTGTGGCAAATAAGCTGCCGCCTCATAGGTCAATTAATTATCGCTGTTCACAATTTCCAAAGATTTTCCGATCGCAGCTTTGTTAGTGCATTTGAACTTATTTTTATCTTGAAATTAGATTAGACTGTAAAATGTAACTTCCAAAACACAAAAAGACCACCATAGCAATAAATATTTCCTTACAATCAGCTCAACAGCGTCAATACGTGTTCTAGAAGCGAGTGAATAAAAAGAAACGTAAACTACACGCAAAATATTAACGAATTAACGGACTTTATTAACTTCCGTTAATTCAAGCTGAAAATAACGGATTAACGTTAACGGAGGTGTGAAGTTTGTTAACGAATTAGTGGTTAACGAAGCTAACGTTTTGCATTAACTTGCCCACCTTTGTATTTAATGCGTAAAATCTCGAAATTCCGGAAATCTAGAGAAGTTGGTGGTCCTAATTTTGGGTTATGGCTGAAAAAAATTTTTTTTAAAGGTTGATGGCATTCAGATTTGCTTGATGTAATATGAAGTCATCTATTGCGTTAGTATGCAATCGATTTGGAAGCTGAGTCAATGTGTGCTTAGATTTTTTTTTGTTACATCGATTGGTTTTCTTAAACACGATTGAATTTAGACGAACTGAAAAATGCATTGTTATGGCTTTTGAATTGTTTGCGTGTAACTGCAGTCATTGTCTTGATTATCCAATTGTTATTTGGGTAAATAGTGTAAAAAATTTTGTTTTTTACTACACACAGTGTAGTCAAAATTGTTTCTTCAGATTATTACTTAGTTTTCAATCCACAATACAAGAATTTGATTCAGTCTTTTTTGTTTAATGTTATTGCAGCATAGGAATATGATTTTAAACTAAATTATGACTGACTTGCCTTCTTTAATACAAAACAAGTTGAGGTTTTAACGATGTTCAATGTCTAAATAACTCAATTTTTTAATTAAGCAAAAGTCAAGTTTTTTTTCTAAATATTTCGTGCAAAGCTGGCAACACAGTTAATGTTACCTGCTACATTGTTAATGATATTTTGAGTTTTTTTATGTTCAATGACAAGCTTAAGTTTATGCCTGTAACTGTTAAGTATTGCTAATAGATGCACTTGACCTAGATGACCGCATGGTCTTATCGCTGTTTCCTGCCTGCATACTTTTAAGCTTATGGTGAAACAAACTTGACTATATTACACGATGACTTCAGTAATTGTGAATTCACTATCAGTAGTTGTTTTATTTCAATGTGTAGCAGCAATTCAAGACGCAAAGTTCGTGCGCTAGAAACGGAAATTGCTTTGGGAAGAGTGGTAAAGTGGTGCTTGAAATCGAACTAGTCACAGGACTTCTCGTGCTGCAAGGGAGATGATAAAAATAAAAGGACACCGATATGCATTTTTAAAATTTTTGATGATGCAGTATTATTTGTGTTTCATTTTGTTTGCAATAAACTGCAGCAAAAAAAAAAATAGTTAAATAGCAATCAGCTAATTTCTGAGCTGGCAAATGCTTCTTGACATCCTATGAGCGCTACTTTGTTTTTCTGGACTGCCCATTATGGTATACACTTGCGCAACGTGCGTAAGTGTATATGGGGGAGCCTAGTAACGCTGAGGGCTGCTGATGAGAATTATAAGCTCGAAACACTGCAGTTCAGCTCTGCAAGTTGAGTTTCCTGGAGAATCTCTCCAAGATGTGGCTAGCTATATGCAAATCGTAGTGCTCAAACGATTTCCTGGTTTGAATTTTTATCTCGTGAGGAGCGAAATTATTTTACTGGAACGCAATTTCACAGCTTTTTCAGGGATTTAAGTTGACGTACCTTCGACTATGAACAGTAAATGGTAATGCCAATAAAAGAACTCCAACAAGAAAGATCAGACAAGCGATTGAACAATCTGTATTACGAAATCATAAGGGGTGTACGACACGAACTCGTCGTTTTTTTAACACCAACGCACCGATATACCTCTAAAGCTTCTTACATTATATACAACACTTGACTAACATGCACTTCATACAGCATTGCAACGTCTTGCCTAAAACCATTTCCAGATCCAGTCACCTAGCGCAACACTTTTCTAGAAAAGCCATAATACGAGTGGGCTTGACAGTGATGTAGACAGGAATTTTAAACGGGGGATAAGTCAAAAGCTGCTACACAAAAATGGGGCGGAGTCTTAAGCCGATAATGACCAACGGAAATCTGAGGGCAAATACCCCCAACCGCAGGAGACAAGAGGATTTGAAGGTAAAGCCCACACTAACAGGCATCGAGATTTTTACCAAAATAACTCAATTTAAAGCAGGGTGTCGAACCGTTTCAAATAACGGTTCGGGTTTAGCTCCTTCTCAAAATATTTTAGCGGTTCAGGTTTGGTTCGGGTTTACTTAAGCACCTTTTTCGAGGTTCAGGTTTGGTTCAGGTTCACTCAAGTAAAATATTACTGGTTCAGGTTCGGTTCGGGTTCATTGACTCAAAATTTGACTGTCGTTACTCGTTTCGTCCAGAAAAAAAAAAGGAGAAATTGCTGATCCTGTTGACGATCACCACTGCTCTTATTGTGCGTGTACCAGCGCCAGCGGCATCCAGATATGGAAAAATATATTCTTACTTTTGTTAGGGGTTCAGGTTCGGTTTGGGTTCACTTGAGAACAATTTTGAGGGGTCAGGTTTGGTTCAGGTTCACTGAAGTAAAATTTTGCTGGTTCAGGTTCGATTCGGGTTCACCAAAATGAAACGGTTCATTCGGGTTTACGGTTCAGGTTCGGTTCGACACCCTGATTTTAATACCATTATGGTTCAATTTCTGATGATGCTGCGCCTAAAGCAAAGGAAAGAAGAGTTTTGTAGCTATTTGCAACTTGCCAAGCAGCAACCGCTAAACTGTCAACTACTGCCAGGAAAACATCAGAAATACAACATGCCCCCCACCAGCTGCTTGAAATGCTAGTGCATGACGATCCATCTTTGAATATGTTTAATCCAGATTCGATTAGATTCAAATTTATTTTCGTTACGGAATTAACACAATACAAAAGTTTTAAACTACATCATAGCATATTATAACACGAAGCTGCAAAATGCCCTGAGCGGTCTTAAGAGTCAAGCACTACCTAAAAAAAAGAGTATCGTACTGATTAATATTAATTCATGGTTATATCAGTACGATAAGGCTCAATACAATTTGCACATGTTGGTAGTTAGTAGTTTTATTGCAAACGCATTGTTTGCTGCTATTTTGATTTGAAAGTATCAAAATTATTTTTCGTAATGTCACAAAAGATGTCATTTGTAATCTCACTGATCTAAACTAGGTAAACCAAGTTCATATCGTCTTTTAACTCGATGATGAACTGTATGTAGTTCGTGCATAGATGAGATGGTAAGAGCCAGATGAAAGAACTAGGGTAACGCACAAGGCCTTCTATTCTAAAACGTTTTTTGATGCTAGTATCGAACTTTTGTTGTTTGTAATGTATTAAAGCCAAACGAAAAAGGTATGGCACAGTACTGCCTCTCACTTAAAATGTTATTGGAAATAAAATAGAGCTATGTCTTTTTTGTTTACGTATAGGACGAGATGATCTTCAGCTGAAAAAATTTAAGTGAGCAAAATACTGACATGGGCTAAAAATCTGAAATACGCACCATTATTGGCATGGCTAAAAAATCTGAATCGTAATTATTTTAAAAAACAAAAAAGTTCTTTAAATATCTTTTTTTTTTCTAGGCTACATTCCCCCCTGACAAACTTGATTAGCGACTATGAAAATTAAACCCATAACTCACGCTGCAATGCTGTTTGAAGAAAGCAATTCATCATAATTAGTCGGTTTAGAATAAAAAATTGCACTGGGCCAGCATTGCTGGTATATGGGCATAAACTACGGAAAACGAAAAAAAAAAAAGAAGAGCGACACGTCATGAGGAATTGCTATAACTGCCACTTGCTTTGATTGCACGTTGATTCAGGCAGTTAAAGCGCGAACTACCTAGGTAAAGCAAACGATTATTTAAGTGGAAGGATGGTAGGACAAAGTTGGTCATTTTGCGTCGCCTTCAGCCTGAAAGAAAGTGCATATTAGAATTTAGGAACAGCAAAATTTCGTGGTTCTATTAATTTTATTTTTTTAGCTTTAAAGATAAACAAAACTACATAGTTCGAAATGTCTAGAAAGTGCTTTTACAGAAAAATTACTGCTATACCTTTTCCAATTTGTTAAAACTCTCTACTAGTCTAGCAACTGGTGTTAAATAGGTTTCACTTTCAACAGAAACGAATCGTATCAATAAAACAAATATTTGACGTCGGTAAGGCAAAAGTTTAAATGCGTCGACCGTTTGAAGGACTTAAAAAAGCAATTTGCCACCATTAGGAAAAATATTTAATTTACAATTAACAAACGAAAAGGGGCAAGCTACATAACAACATCCTGGCACCTTCAACCAAACCTCTAGACTTTTTCCTAGCCCGACCCCGTTGTGCAAGCTCAACCATAGCAGCTTTTTGCAACCACTCTCAAGTTGGTTGTTTTAAGCCTGAGCTGTTTAACACATGACGGTTTTTGGACATCAAACATGAAGTTCAAAAACCTGATCGTTTTTGTTCTTCATTCTTTCCTTGTTCAATTCATCTTGAGTTTGTTTGAGCAGCGCTTGCAGTTTCTTTGCAGCCTCTCCCAAACTTTTAGTTAATTCTTTTTCTCGCTCTAGTCGCTCCTGCAACAGTTTCTTATCGCATAATAAGTAAACATTCTAATGCGGGTTAGCCTTTGCTAGACAAATGAATTAATTTTCACGTGTACAAGTATGCATAACATTTACATGACGTGCAGCAATTTGAATTGGGAAACTAAAACAAGAAAATCATATCCAACCACAAAAAACATCGAAACTGAACTACTTAAGCAGTAAGGTGGAAGTGGTGCTCTCAGAACCTTCCGAGAGATGGAGGCGCGGTAACACTCCGCTGAGATTCAACCGTCGGGCCACACCCCAAGGTCTAAACCATAAGTCAAAGCCAAAAGTAACTCTTCGTTGAGGAAGATCAAAAGTAGGAAACCAAAAGGTCAATTTTCCAGCGATATTGGCGTACACATAGCTAAAATGATTGGTTAGTGCTCATAGCTTTTCTGCATTCTAAAGCAAAAACTAACAAAGAGTGGTGACCGACATATTTCGACGAAACATATTTTGTTAACAATGTTAAAAGAAAATTCCTTTTAGATATATATTGTGTTGTGATAGGAAATGTGTTCCTCAGTACGCATTAATATTGTAAAGACAATTAATATCACTTTACAACCACTTGCAAGTACTTCCACACTACAGTTTATACAAAATAGAATTAGTAATATCTACGGAATAGAAAAACTGCAAATGTTATATACAACGAAAACTGACCTTCAGTTTTGCTACTTCATTGCCTTGCTCTTCCATATTGCTGGCCTATAAACAACGAAATCAATAATACTAAAACTAAGATTAATACATACTACAAGCTGTGTACCCTGCCAAGACTATTTAATATTTATGAAAGGAGGTTTTGATCTTAAATAGCAAGTTCATCAACAAAAACTTGAGTGAAAGAGCAGGTTAGTGTTAATTAAAACAAATATGTGTAACAGCATTAGTTGTAGCACAAAGTGACATTAAGTTTAAATTCATCTACAGTATTTACTCTCTTGATGGCTGACAACTTTCTGTTGATGAAATTCCAAGTTCGCTATGTTGCAATATTTGAAATTCTGCTATAACTGACCGCAACCCAATGCGTATCAACCAGGCACTCTTACGTTTGTATAACCATAACAACGTAAAACACTTTTGGGTTGTCCGCAAGTATTTCGCTGGTTGGGACACGACTTGAGAATGAGTGGTCCAAATAAGAAATGATTGTTTTGTATTTTTTCCCCCAAGAACAAAACGACACACTGCTGTTTCGCAAAAACAAAAGCCAGCAGCGTTTTGATTACAACTTGACGCTACATCAACTAAGCTGTCGCTACTTACCTGGTCATCGATGATGATAAATCCTTGGTCTTCCTTGCCTGCATCTTGGCTTATTTGAGCAATTTGTTGCTATCAAAAATATTTTTATTAGTGCTTGACAGTGAAATAATATTCACTTTTGCAAAAATAATTAATTTATCGGCCGTCGAAATTCAAGCATAACGTATTCAACAAACATTAACAGTCAAGCCGTAACTAAAGTTCTTAAAGGTTAATTAAAAAGAACTACAAACATATCATGTCGCACAGCAAAAATAATTCTCTGTGCTTTTCCGAAAGCAAAATATTGAAGACGTTTACCCAGCGGACAGTCAAGAACTATTGACGGGTCCCATCTGCGGTGATCGCCAGCATGTTGACAGGGTGCTTACTGCCCGTTCTGTGTCATGTGAAATTGACGTGGTCATGTACGTGTTAAATCTTTTCTTTTTAGTCAATTATACACAAAACAATAATTTTCAAAGATTATGTCTCATTCAGAAGGTTCTCGATTGTATGCAGGGGGTCACCCAAACATTTTTAAAGGGGGTTCAATTTATCAAACAACAACCAATACCCAATTGTAGTTAAATTTATTTTGACCTCTAATGAAAACGCACGCTTTGACGTCCAAAAAAGGTTTAGCGATATAGTTGCATTTCGTCACACCAACAATATTGTTTAGTCAGAACCGTTTATTGTTTATCTTTTAATATTTATCTTTTAGTAAAGTGAATAAACAATATTGTTTATTCACTTTCCAAAATCTGAGCATTTTTGGACAAAATTTAACTGAAATGACGTCATAAGACATTTTTGTGACGTAACTACTTTGACTTGTGTAATTTCTGATTCAGTTTTAAAAAATAAATCTGAACTGCCTGTGACGTCATTGCAAAAACGATGTCATTTTTCGAAAATATGGCCGTGACGTCATAGCAAAAACGATGTCATTGTTCGAAATTATGGCCGTAACGTCAATGATGTCGTCAACTCAAAACCAACTTTTCTGAAAAATTTTGGTGAACACCAACCCGCATGTCAAATTGGGTGTTTCCATGATACTTTACCATCAGTATTTCAACTTCCTGCAAAAACTTCAACTTTTCACATAGAAATCAGAACTAGTTGAGGTACTAAGAGGTGCCTGCCCCAAACTTTTTTCCACAATTCCTCTTATTCGTGAAAATACGATTTGATCCGTTTGACTCTGTACCATAGGCATTAGGCAGCCCTGCATTTTGCAATTTTGCGATATCACAAAAAGCAGATTTCGCTAAATTTCTCGCAGACTAAAAAACGCGATTACCAACTGGCAGAAATGGGGCCGATCTTGATGATCAGATCGTGATCTTGAAGATCAAGATCGTGATCTTGATTTTCAAGATCACATTTTTGTGTGATCTTGATCTTGAAGATCGAGATTACTTTCATAGTTAAATGTCGCGTAGGATAAGCATCGCCGAGGCCAGGTAAACTGATACTCTGAAGTTTCATGGCTCCGAAGCGGAATGCAGTCTAAACTGGAGTGGAGTATAATGAAAGGAGCAGAATGGAGTCCAAAAAAAATTCTTTTAGTTTATTGTCTATGATCTACGATGTCAATGTCATAAAATATACAATGTCGTGATAAAGAATTTTGTTCTTGACCGGCGGGATGGCCGAGTGACAGACACGTCTGGCTTCAATGCCGAATCTTGTGCGGGAGACTGGGTTCGATTTCCGCGTTGATCAAATCTAACACAAGTTGACGATGGCCCGCAACTGCTGCGACGTCAAATTGTGTGCCCGTGGCGCTGTGAAGTGCCCGCACACTCGCGGCACCCATCAAAGGATATTTACGCGAGTATAATGAAGATTTGATATTTTTGATTTGATTTTTTTCTTGAATTTCGTTATCGTTATACAAAACTAGCAAAAGTAACCTAAAAGGGTTTTTGTGATTATTTAAACTAGTAAAATTGCTACAAAAAGTTTGTGAGTGTCAAATGTCTTACGTTATTAGCGAAATCAGCACTGCCATTGCCCATTGATAGTCAATACTGATGCAGCATTTAATATTTATAGCTTACCTCCCCACCTCCTCTCCCCATCACCACCACTACTTCTCTTTAAGTACTAAAAGTAAAGTGATCTTGATCTTCAAGATCACAGTGTTTGGGTGATGTTGCCCATCTCTGCCAACTGGTTGCAGTGAGCAGCCTAACCAAATCTGAAAACTTGGCTATTGCTAATGGTACCTGTAGACCCAGGCTACCCATACCATCGTTTTTGGCTTCAAATTTTATATATTCATATGCTAAAAACATCATCAAATCTAGCCCAACTTTGATACATTAGATTATATCACTTGTAATGATGTCACTGATAAATTTAGTTTGAATTGGAATCGTTGGCTAAAGCAGAAACCTAGGCTATTATTTCCTAATTGAACATCGCGTTTTTTGGTTTGCGAGAATTTTTGCGAAATCTGCCTTTTGTGATGTCACAAAACTGCGAAATGCAGGGTTGCTAATGGTGTAGAATCAAACGGATTAAATCGTATTTTCATAAATAAGAGGAATTGTGGGAAAACGTTTAGAGTATCTTTTATTCACCGCAAGTCGTTCTCATTTCTTCACAAAAAAAAAAAAAAAAACGATTTCGAACAGTATCTCTTTAAGCTCGCATAAGTTACTTTTTTTGCTGGCTCCAATTAATGTAAAAAACGTGGAAACAAAATTTCAAAGGTGTAAGGTCAGTATTTAAGAAGTTATAAGGTTACAAAGAGTTACATTCTATCGTTTAGGTAAGAGTGTTTTTTGTGCTATTTTCTCTCTATTTTTCTACATCTTTATCTGTCATTGCTAAAATTGAAATAGATTTACAATCTGCATAATGTATCAGGGTGTTTATATATTAAATATAAAGCCCATAAAGCTCTACATCTCCCAATAATCCGTAAGCATCTTTATGATACCTTAAATTTGAATTTTTAAACACTTGCTTAAACTATTCACCATTAAGTTTTAATTAGTTACTGACTACCACAATTTATCATAGCCCAACAGTCTGTTTCGGCCGTATGGCCGTTTCGCCGAATGTTAAGTACAATATGAGCGTGCACCACAATTTGAGCACCAATTATTGAGACTATTTTATTGCTTTTTAGCATAAACAGCTGCTATTTCTCGTTTTCTGTTGTTCTTTAAAAATAGTCACATTTTGGTTACATATTTTTGGCAAGAATAAGTCATATTGTAAAGTTTTTTTAAACCACAAACAAATCGCCCTAATAATTACGCAATGTCGCAGTCGAACACCCGTTTATGTTTGGTCTTCGCTACGTGTAAAACCGTGTGCGTTGAGCGTATTTTTTGTCTATTATAACCAAAACTTTGGTGAGCTTGAAGTAGCGACTTAGCAGCGAATGAGCTGCAGTTGATTATCCAAAGGATGGACTGGTGGTGGTGGTGGTACTACCCGACCCCTTCCGAGGGATGGGGGCGCGGAGGAACTCCGCGGAGACCCAACAGTCGGGCCACACCCCAGGGTCTGGACCATAGATCGAGAATAGAGAGAGAGGAGCCAAAGATAGATTTGCGAAGGGGTTCAGAAGCAGGACAATCGAGGAGGAGATGATTGAGGTCCTGTAGAGGGTGTCCACAGGCACTACAATCAGAATTCTCCTTCCGACTGATCCTGTGAAGATAAGAAGATAAAAGAAGACTGTGACCATGGCAGCGAAGACGAGAGAGCTCACTGCGTATGGAGCGAGAAAGAAGAAGTTCCTCCGAAGAGACTTCGAGGACTTGGAAGTTCAGGTGGGAGTGAGAGATGTGACGTCTCCAATTGCGGTATTGGGAATAACGGACTTTGGCAATAACTGGGAGGAGAGGGCTTGGGATCGCATCAGTGGGCAGAGAGGCACCAGTTTTGGCAAGTAAATCAGCTTTTCCATTTCCGGGGAGACCTGCGTGTCCGGGTACCCATTGGAAGCTCAAAGTGGTATTGTTGGAGAGGGAGGAGGCAAGGGACCAAACATTCCATAGGGACTCAGGCAGGAGATAAGTGGGGGCTGAAGAAAGAATAGAGAGGGCTGATTGAGAGTCGGTTAGGAAAAGAACTGACTGGAATTTGCAGGTCATCAAATGGCTAGTACACCAAGCAAGACCTTGCTTGAGGGCAAAGGTTTCGGCTGTGAAGCTGGAGGCAATTGGACCAGAGGAAAAGGATAGGGAATGGGAAGTGTTGCATTTGGAGCATGTAGCATAGACTCCAGTGCCACCAGGACCGAAAAGGGAGGGGACAGAACCGTCAGTCCATACTTGTATATCAGAGGGGGGGAGGGAGGATAGTCTCCTTGAAGCAATTTGGAGTCGGGCTGTACTGCTGCTTGTGCAGTCGGGAATGAAGGGGGAAACAGTGAAGTGGGTTGTGGACCATGTTGGAAAAGGGGGGCAAGTGATCAGAGACTCGCGTGGGAATGGGAGTGGTAGTGTGGCTGAAGAACAGGATGATCTCCAGGAGGGTTTCTTCTTTAGTCGACAGGGAACGTTTTTAATTGCCAAGGCATAAAGGCTGGAGAAGTCGGGGGAAGGCGCAGAGCACGTTCAAAGGAGTAGAGGGTCTGATGCTCTAGAGTCAGCTTTAGAGGAGGGAGTTGGGCCTCGAGAAGGAGTAGTGAGGAGGGGGTGGAAGAGAGGCAACCAGTAATGACCCTGCATGCAGCTCTGTGTAGAACTTCCAGATGATTGGTTGCAGTGTTGCAGAGGAACGGGAACCATCCAGGAGAGGCATATGTGAGCACCGGACGGACAAAGGCTTTGTAGAGTAGGGAGGGAAATTCTTTTGTGGGACCCCAAGAGGCAGTGGCAATTGAGCGAAGGGCTTTGTGGCGTGGGTAGAATTTGGAACACAGGGATTGGACATGGGCCCCAAAGGATAGAGTCCGATCAAAGGTTACTCCAAGGAATTTAGGGGTGGGATTGAACAAAAGAGGGAAGCCCAAGAGGTTCAGTCGGGGTTGGAAAGTGGCTTGATGGGGATCTGTAGAGAAAAAGGACGACTCACACTTCTTTGGATTGAGTGGAAGTCTCCATAAGTTGGACCATGTTTCAAGGACGGCGAGGGAGGATTGGACAACAGAGGAGGCTTTGAGCGGGTCTGGGGAAGAGGACCAGATGGCCAGATCGTCAGCATACAGGGAGGCATGGGCATCCCGAGGTAAATCCTTAGTGATGTCATCAACAAACAGAATGAAAAGGACTGGACCAAGAACCGAGCCCTGTGGGACCCCACGTCTGATGCGGAAGGAGCGGCTGTGGGAACCACCAACCTGGACTTTAGCTCTATGATCAGTAAGGAAGGAGCGCACCCAGAGAACGAAGCAAGGGGGGAGTTTGAGTGAGAGGAGTTTGTGAAAAAGAGCAGAGTGCCAGACCGAGTCGAAAGCCTTGGAGAAGTCAACAGAAGCCAAAATGGTTCGGTCTGGAGGTTTTTTCTTTTGGAAGCCATCCCAGATTGATTGAGACAGAGTTAGAATTTGGTCAAGGGATGACCTACCAGGACAAAAGCCGGCTTGGCAAGTGGAGAGGAGATAATTACATTCAAGGTGAAAAGTTAGGCGAGAAAGAATCAAGCGCTCAAAAAGCTTGGAGATGCAGGAGGTGAGGGAAATGGGGCGGAAAGAGGACGGAGAGGAAGTGGGTTTTCCAGGTTTGTGAATAGGAATGATAGTGGAAGGTTTCCAACAAGAGGGGAAGGTGTGAGAGTGCCAGGACCTGTTAAAAAGAGAAAGAAGGAGGAGCTGTGCAGGTTCGGGCAGGTGCTTTAGTAACGGGTAGGCAATCTGGTCAGGGCCAGACGCAGTGGAAGCGGAGAGATTACTGATGGCAGTGGAGAGTTCATTCAAGGAGAAGGGGGAGCAGAAAGAATTGTGGAGAGAAGAAGCATCCTCACAGCTAGCTTTCCGGAGTTCATTCATGAACTGTCTTTCAGCTCTGCGCAAGGAACGAGGTGTTGCTTGAGATAGATGTGAGCGAAGATAAGAGGCGTAGTGGTTGGCAGTATCAAGAGGGGAAGTGCAATCAGGAAAAGAAGGGTCATGGGAGGTGTTCTTTTTGCCAGAGATGGCATTGAGAAGCCTGAAGACAGCACGAGGATCAGAACGGGGAGACAGGTTAGAACAGGTGGCTTGCCAGGTTGCAGATTTGGCTCTAGAAATGACTGAGGACGCCCTACGAGAAGCGTCTATGTATCTGAGTCGGTGCGACTCAGATCGGCGTGCTACGGAGCGGGCCCTCCGTCGTTCCCGCACTGCAGATTCCGCTTCCTGGGACCACCAGCTTTGGGGGAACGACCAAGGCGGCCAAAGGGGATAGAGGCCTTGGCAGCTTCGACTAAGAAGAGGGAAAAGGAGTGGGCAGCCTGGTGGATGTTGAGTGCATCGAAATCAAGAGAGGGAAGGTGCTCAGCATTGTCAGCAATATAAGATTGGTAAATATCCCAACTGGCCTTTTTGTAGTTGAATTTGGGAGGACGAGTGTTTGGGTGACAAACTGGAAAGAGGGGGAGGACAATTTCAATGGGGAGATGGTCCGAGCCAAGGCCAGGGAGAGTGCGCCATTCACAGTGGGGAGCGAGAGACGCAGGAGCTAACGAGATATCAGGGGAAGAACGGTTCCCAGTGGAATGGTGAAGGAGCGTGGGAGAGGCAGGGTCGTTCAGAGTTTTCAGACCGGAGGAAGTAATCCAGCGAAACAAGTCATTTCCGAGCGGGTTAGGAGGAATGAGTCTGTCCCATGTTGGGTAGTGAGCATTGAAGTCTCCGAGGATAAAAGTGTCGGGGGAGTTAGGAAGGATGTCAGGACAGAAGGTCCTGGTGCGGTGGTCAGAAGGAGTGTTTTTGATGGGAGGGGAGTAGAGGTTAAGAAATTGAAGAGGAGAGTGGTTGGAGAGAAGGACTTTAACACAGGTGTAGTCTGAGTAGGGGTCCTGGGAAGACAGAGAGGAGACAGAAACAGGAGAGAAAGCCAGATCAGAGTGGATGAGAGTGAGGACACCACCACCAGTGTTATGAGTAGCGGAGGAAACAGGGCCTTGTCTACCGAATGTCCGGTCGGTGCGGAGGGTATAATAACCAGGGATTTGGAACTTTTTGGTTGAGGAAAGATGAGTTTTTTGGAGGAAAATGAGGTCATAGTGGTTGCCAGAGAGAAAAGCGATCAGTTCGGCACGGCGGGAGGAAGGAAGACCGCCGGCATTCATCGGAGAATATGAAGATTTTGTGAGGGGCGTGGATTTCCTTGAGAGTGGGGTGGCAAGATATGGACCGACTGTGAACCTGTGGGCGGTGGTGATGAGGCAGGAAGGGTGAAGGCGGAAGGAGGGTAGGTGTTAAGGAGGGGAGGGGAGAGGCAGAGATGAATCCCTGAGATCTGAGCAAGCAAGTGGAGGGGGTGTGGGGGGCGGAGCTGGAGAGAAGGGGCGGGGGGACGCTGGGCGGAGGGTGGGAGAGGCAAGGTCCCCATTAAGACAAGCAGGGCAATTCCAACCCACGGGGGAGCCAGCCGCGCAGATTTTACGAAAGTCAGCCCGGGTCAAAGAGGAGCAGGAGAAGTGCACCCACTTGGAGCAGGTTGAGCACTTTAAGGAATCCTTACCAACCTCGAGAAAGCAAATGGAGCAAGGGTAACGTGGGGGGCCCCGAGGTGGACGTGATTGGTAAAAACCAGGCGGTTGTGGGGGGAACCCTGGGGGAGGGGGTGGAGGGGACGCAGGTGGCGTAACAAGGAGACTGGTTTGAGTGGGGGAGTCAGTTGTGTTTTGGGGATGGCACGCAGGGCATCGCCAGCCGACTGCAGTGCCAGTCGCACAGATTGTGCGAAAGTCAGCACGGGTGAGGGAGGAGCAAAGAAAATGCACCCACTTAAGGCAAGCAGAGCATTGAAGAGAATCTCTGCCCACATCTAGATGACAGATGGAGCAGGGGTACCTGGGGTGAGGATGGTTGCTGATGGGGCCTGGGTTAGGGTGGACGTTGCCACTAATAAGGAGCAATGCCAGGATAAGGAGACGCCGAAAGGGGGTCCGGTCAATAAGAAGTAGAGGAGCCGCCCAGTTGTGACCGATCAACGGGCGGCCCAGCGAAAAAACAGTCTGAGACAATGGGGGCGACCTTTCGGTCGAGCCCCTCGGGAGATCTGTCCTGCCATTTCGACCCATCCCCATTGGGGAGGGGACTGCACCACCACGTTGAGGTGGCAGGACGTTGGTGCAGAAAGGATGGACTCGTGTACGGTTACGATATTATGAGTAGTTCTTAGACAGTTTGTCATTGCTTCAACACATAAACAATAAGAAATTCTGAAAACTTTGCAAAATAAAAATCTCAACGCTGAAGTGCAATTTTGATGTGGTCTCCATCTTCAAGCAGACGATTTGTTCGCTTTTTTTTGATTAAACTAAATTCCAAAACGTTGTATTGGGTCATTTTCCGCAACTTTTTCAGAACTGTTTTAGGCTATTTTTACAGTGCCCTTTCACGTACTTACTTTTGCACTTACTGCTAAAAGAAAAAAATTGATGTAAAGCATTCGCATTACTACAGTAGTTCCCGACTACTAGCAATAAAATAGTATCGCAATGCAATAAATTACTGTCTGTCTGTCGGTTAAGTCCCGCTGAAGCACGGGAAAACCTTCCCAATATTTTCCAGGACTTAAAAGCAAAATTCAAGGACTTTCAAGGACAACAAAAACAACAACAAAAAACAGGACTTTTCAAGCATGTGACAACCCTGTTAGTAGTTCTTTTTACATCAGGGCGACTTTTTTCCCCAAATGGCCGTCCGTTTCTTTAAAAGAGAACCAAAGGCAAAACCAATAGGAGTATCTAAAGTTAGGCCAATTGTATTCGAGTGGCGTTGACTCCATCCTTCTTGACCCAACCGTTCCAGAGATATTCTACTTCTAACACCACGCAGGAACACCTAAGGTGAAAAATTTCATTGGCAACCCTGACGTTGATAACATCGACGACGCCATCTAGTTCCATTCTAAAGCAACGCCGCATTTAGACTAAGCCACTGAAGCCTTTTAACCCATGTAGTAGGGTGTCTCACATTTTTTGCGACTTCTCGGGAAAAATAAGCTCGATTCAAATTCTGATCTGATTTTCGTCGCTGATTGCAAAAATGACGTCATTTTTCAATTATGACGTCATTTTGAAGTGCCACTAGCGGATTTTATTCAAATATTGACCTATCTCGAAAACGACAAGAGCTAGAGCAATGAGACTTGCATGAAAATGACCAGAAGGGTCGATTTCCTATCTCGACTCTTTACACTGTTAAGCTCTAATTGCAACAGAAAGCGAGTTATCTTGAAAAAACATAAATTTTTTCAAAAAATTTCGATTTTTGCTGTTTGCCTACTTTTTCCTTACAAAGCAGTTTTAAACCTTGTCAAAGCAGTTACAATAGATGAAGAAAATTACAATAGATGAAGAAACCGTACTACACTATCATCGACAGTGGTAGTGGTTCATCAGTTAATGATCTCTGCGCCCAAAATGACGTCATTTTATTATGACATCATAATTTTTCACGATTTTTGCAATTTCTTAACCGTTTTTCTGCTACAAAGCAGTTTCAAACCTTGTATCGCATTAATAATTAAACAAACAAGTGATGCATTAAACATTGACAACAATAAGTTGGTGTTTTGTATTACCTCTAACAATTTTAGAACTCATTGATCGGTTGCAAACAACAACACCAAAACAAAAACACCGAAATCAAAACTTTCAAACAAAATCCAAGCAACCAAATCTTATTATGCGACATTGTGCAAAGTAGCAAGAATGCGCAAGTCAGTTTTGTCGAAATTCTGTAAGTCATCTCGAACCATGCCGTTAACAATCAGTTTTAATCTGCCAATGAACCGTTCGGTGCTTCGATTGTTGTTATCGATGCTTTTCTAAAACATTGGGGACGTAAAGCAGGCAATACATGGAGAAAATTAACCCTCCTCAGAGAAAAAATCTCGTAACTGTTTGCATTTCAAAAGCGCTTGCTGGATGTCAACATTTTTAGGAAACGCCTTTTCTTTCACGGCATCAACCGTATAAGCTGGCACCTCAGCATGCACACTTTAAAGGCCATCTAATGTCTGCTAACCAACGCACTTAAAATGCAATAAAAAACTATTGCTAATCGAATGCTGTAAACCTGACTTAGATGCACGTTCTCAGTTTCGAGCTTTCGCGTTTTCAAAAAATGACATGACGTCATTAGACCCAGGAGTTTGGTGCCATTGACTAATTTATCTTTGCAGAGGATAGGCGATTTTGAAAAGGCACGTGATAACAGATTGCTAGTCAAAAAGTGTTGTGCAAAAGAGGCGTAATTAGCTCAACGTAGTTGCATTGCCAAGTTCAGAAGTGACTTTCCCGAAGCAATCAGTTTTTACTACCAGGATTAAACAGCAGTTTTAATACCAATAATGACTCTATCACTCTAAAACTCCAGGACAAAATATTTTTACATAATTATAAGCTTTTAAATTCAGTCAAGGGGGTTCAGGACAAGAGCACTTGGGACATTGTTTCACAAAATGAATAATGATTTAATGACAATATGACAATAAATGGATTTGAGCCGTCGCGACGCGTTTCGTCCTTAGTGGTTAGAGCTTTAAGTTAGTGGTTTGAGCACTCTCGGTTTAGGAATCTCTTGACTATGACCCTTGTCGTAGCCTTTCTCAAAATTTAATTATAAGCTTTCAATAGTTTTGTCTAAAATATTTTTTTGCACAACGGTAGTCTACCGGTAATGGGTACGGATATGCCGGATAGAATACGAAAACCTTTGTACAGTTGGAGTTTTAGAGTGATAGAGTCATTATTGGTATTAAAACTGCTGTTCAATCCTGGTAGTAAAAACTGATTGCTTCGGGAAAGTCACTTCTGAACTTGGCAATGCAACTACTTTGAGCTAATTATGCCTCTTTTGCACAACACTTTTTGACTAGCAATCTGTTATCACGTGCCTTTTCAAAATCGCCTATCCTCTGCAAAGATAAATTAGTCAATGGCACCAAACTCCTGGGTCTAATGACGTCATGTCATTTTTTGAAAACGCGAAAGCTTGAAACTGAGAACGTGCATCTAAGCCAGGTTTACAGCATTCGATTAGTAATAGTTTTTTATTGCATTTTAAGTACGTTGGTTAGCAGACATTAGGTGGCCTTTAGCAATATTTTTAGGGCTCAACCATTGCGATGCATGCTGAACGAAATGCTTCCTAATCGCCTCGAAAACTGGCAGATCAACTTTCTTGTATGCAAGTAGTAAATCTCTTGTTAACAGCACAACTGAAGGACCTTCAGCAGCCGATGATTTAAGATGAATGGCTAAAAACGCAGGCAAATAAACGCATACAATGAACGAAACCATACGTTGAAGTCTAGAAATTTGCGCGTGCTCGACGAATATCCAAAAATAAACATTCGCAGATATCCACTAACGGTTGTCAACCATCGGGCATGACTTATGGTTTCTTGGCAATAGAAAAGCAAAGGTTTCAAATTTTCTGGGACATCCATCAGTAATTAGGCAACTAGAGCTAGCAAACACATGTGATCACAGCGAAACGAAAGTTTCATTTCGTCTTTGTGATCAGAAAACCATAAGATTTTTGTTTTCAAGTGATTAGAAGCAATAGATATGACAGAAATCTCGCACTCTTGACGTGTTTTCATGTCTTCGGGTCTGGGTTGTGGTATTTTTTGAATTTTATTAGTCAAAGCACCATCTTCGTATGCATTAGGACCCTTGGCTTTGCCTTTTAAAAAGTTTTTAGCGTATGTAAAATAGATTTCGTCGGTATGAAATAGGCATTCGAGGGAGTGAATTTGGTGTCCAATGTTGGACTTGAAATACTCTTCTAATCTTTTATTCACACCCGACTTTTTACCTGTGTTTACAGCAGTTGTATCAGCCATACCTAAGTAAAGACTTGTCAATAGTTTCAATTATGGAATTGAACACTGCAGCTGAAGTAACGGACGTTTCTTTTTAAAATAACTAACTTGCTACGGTGTTGACACTTTTTCTGGATCAAAACATTGACCGATAAACACGTATCTGTCAATGCCATCAATAATTTTTCCGTCATAGCATAACTGCCAACTGCCAAGCATCCACTCCACCGTTACATGTTTTAACTGAGCTGATTTCAGAGATTCTATTCTGTACTTCTCTCTCTTACGGTGAATCGACGATTTTGATGTTCCAGGATTTTCGAAATTTTCTGGAGTCAACTGATCAGCTTGCTGACGAAGAGATAGATGTACAACGTCGATCTGCCAGCACACATTTGGTCTTCGTTACAACTTCTGCAACTTGGATCTTTGGCTTGTTTATCACGCAACAAAATTCGTCATCTCCAACCAATTCTAATTCGACTTCCTCATTATGACAAGTAGTTGGTAGCTGTTCAGATGTGATTAAAACTTTTCTAGGTCTTCCCCTTCGCATCTTCAACAGATCCGGCTGTTCATTCTTTCTCTTTCTAGCTATCTTTTTTTCTTGCTGCTTTCTATGGGCAATATCTACCTTTGAGGTTAGTATCATATTTCTACTCTCTCTCTGATCTCTCAAAAAGTCTATCTCTTCAGCTGGTATCCGATGCTCAAAGGGACAGGAACAAGCGAATTTTCCATTCCAAAACTGCATGTTAGGGTTCACACTGTTTTTGCATTTGCATGCAGATATGTCAAAGAGTTCAAACAGCCAGGTTTGTGTTAATCACTGCGACTGACTTTTAATTGCTCGTTTCTTTGCTGCTCTTAATTTGTTAACAATATCAAACAACTTAGTCTCAATTCTGGATTTCGAAAGGATTGGTAAACTAGCTTTAATCCACAACTTTGCAACATCTGCACTCGGGGTGTTTCATTTTTTCACCATTTTCGATTTAAAACACGTTCGGGGTCGCATCTGATAGAGTTTTCGACACTGATCGCATGTGCGAAATTTTTTTCGTTTATGACGTCATTAAGAGGTTTCAGCGGGCTTTTGAAGTGACGTCATAACGCATTTTTGCAAATTTTTCGTATCTCGAAAACGGCGTACGCTAGAAATCTGGTAGTGGTGTCAAAATGCGCAGAAGAGTCGATTTCCTATACCTCCGCTAGAGACTACAATGGCGTATCTCCACCAAAAAAAAAGTTATTTGAAAAAAACAAAATTTAGCGTGAACGCTGTTATGACATTTACGTCTATGCCTACTGATGCAGGCAATTCTTTTATTGTTGCAAAATTTAATATTAATCATCTTGTTATTGTACCGGTAATAGTATACTGACCTACACGGTCTTCCATGGAGCAGACTGTTAAGAGCTAGACGTAAGGTTGCAGGAGCAGAGATATTGAGTAATGCTGGGTGGTAACTTGATCTATTTTCTTTTTGCGTTTTTCGGTTACCAGAACATCATTAGTTTGATGGTTCAAAATGTGATCATTTCGCTTAATTTGGAAATTTTTGTTACCTGGTTTCTGCGGAGTGTCGTGTTGACTAGCATGTGATGGTTTATCCATGCGGTATTGGAATGGGGGTGGTCACTGCCCATTGGCGAAGCTGACGGGAGAAATTTGCCCCCCAGATGTGGGCCCCTCTGAAACGTGCGCCCCCCCCCCTTCCACCTCAGTTGCAACAAATATCTCGAAAGAAGCAAACAACAAAGAGGAAACGGTCCTCTCTTAAATTCTGCTTGAGACCTTTTAAAGTAAGTCGAGCTCTCATTGATCACATCGTAGCTTTGGGAGTGCGGTTCATTCTACTAAGTTTGGCTCCCAAGGGTAGCTCTGCAGTAGGCCTAAAAGAAATTTGACGATGGTTGTAAAAAGATCGAATTCTAAAAAGTCGTTGGTCAAGTATGTTAACTCAGAAACTAATAAATTGCCCTTTGACACAGATCTCATCAATCACTGTTATTATTCGCGAAAGTGATGGAAAACTCATACCGGAATGTATTTAAAGTGGACTAGTTTTGTCCCGTACCGATACAAACGCAATTTAAGGAACTCACTACTACAACGGGCCTACAAAATTGGATCTTCATACAAACTGATTCACAGCGATTTCATGAGAATTAAAGAAATGCTAGCAAAAAATGGATACCCTAGGAGATTTGTTGACAATTGCATTTGAGGTTTTTGAAATTCCAAACACACGGATACAAAGAGAACAAACCAAATTACTACTCAACCTACTCAAAAGCATTTGACTTGCAGGCTTCTCTTTCTGGGACCAATCTCAATGCAAGTACAGCATGAAATCGGCAACTATTTTGCAAAAAATACATATGGGAAAATCAAAGTTAGAGTTATTCACGACACATTCAAATTAAAAAGTTTTTTTCGAGTCAAAGAAGGTCAAGCACTACTACATCGGTCAAATGTGGTCTATCATATTCATTGCTCATGCGGCAGCAACTACATTGGTGAGACTTCCAAAAATTTGCTTACACGACTCAACGAACACAACCCCGGCTCCAAAAAATGTAAAAACACAGACGTTACCAACCACCTCTATGAAAATTCCGACCATAAAATTGACTTTGCACAACCTAAAATACTTGGAACTGCCAGGAACCGAACCAAGCTATTCATTTTAGAAACTTTAAGCATCAACAAACTGAAACCGGACATAAACGTTGATCAGTCATCGATAACTTTGTATCTGTTCAACACGTGATTGTTCTTTGTTTTTCCTCTTTTCTCATTCATTGCACTACGCTAGTATCACAGAATTACTTAGTGTGTTTAGCAGTGGAACAGCAGATTGTTTACATCAGCAGGTTTTACTCAATTGCAGCGCTATGTACAACTTTTACTGAAATGTGTCTACTTTCATTCGAGACTAGTTCTTTACTTTTTTACTGTTTTAGATTTTACTTTTAACTGATGATGGACATAGCTAAGTCCGAAACGTTAAAAAATTTTATTATTTTAAATAAGGCTTTTCTGTTTTTATTCAATGTAACGACACTAGTTTCAGAGGAATGGTTGGACAAAATTTATAATATACAAAAGTGCAAGATTTCTAAAAAATACAGAAGTATTTAACAAGATTTCACGTTGCTACCGACGGGAAAATAGAATTCTGAAACAGGAATTAACGTTCTTTAGTGATCAAAAAGCTTGTCTAACCATTTCTCTGAACTGATGTCGATACACTTTAATAAATTTTTGCCCATTTCTGTGCCCCTTCAAACTTTGCCACCACTTCATTAAAATTTGCTTGGATCTGACTGAAGTTGATTGGTAACCCTGCAGCTTGCCATATCCAGATGATGTCATCTACTACCTCATTTCTTACGTTATTAAAACCAAGCATGTTTTTCAAAACCTCTGCTTTTGATTTACGATGT
Source organism: Trididemnum nubilum (assembly GCA_963965965.1). Taxonomy (NCBI): domain Eukaryota; kingdom Metazoa; phylum Chordata; class Ascidiacea; order Aplousobranchia; family Didemnidae; genus Trididemnum; species Trididemnum nubilum. The sequence continues at coordinate 25,957,615 of OZ014474.1, forward strand.
AACTTTCGCAAATAATAGTAGCGATTGATGAGATCTACGTTCAGGGACAACTTATTCGTTTCTGAGTTCACATACTTCACCAACAACTTTTTGGTAAACGATCTTTTCACAAACATCTTTAAATTTCGTTTAAGCCTACTGCTACCCTTGGAAATCAACTTAAAATGACCGCACTCCCAAAACTCTAAGATGTGATCAACGAGAGCTGGAAACCCTACTCACCAAACAGTTTGAGACAAGAATCAAGATGCTTGATCGTAGGCAGTTGCTTGCCTTCCCCCAACCAATGCCACGAGGATAAACCCTCACATGCTCTGCAGAAACCAGGTAACAAAAATTTCCAAATTAAGCGAAATGATCACATTTTGAACCATCAAACTAATGATGTTCTGGTAACCGAAAAACGCAAAAAGAAAATAGATCAAGTTACCACCCAGCATTACTCAATATCTCTGCTCCTGCAACCTTACGTCTAGCTCTTAACAGTCTGCTCCATGGAAGACCGTGTAGGTCAGTATACTATTACCGGTACAATAACAAGATGATTAATATTAAATTTTGCAACAATAAAAGAATTGCCTGCATCAGTAGGCATAGACGTAAATGTCATAACAGCGTTCACGCTAAATTTTGTTTTTTTCAAATAACTTTTTTTTTGGTGGAGATACGCCATTGTAGTCTCTAGCGGAGGTATAGGAAATCGACTCTTCTGCGCATTTTGACACCACTACCAGCTTTCTAGCGTACGCCGTTTTCGAGATACGAAAAATTTGCAAAAATGCGTTATGACGTCACTTCAAAAGCCCGCTGAAACCTCTTAATGACGTCATAAACGAAAAAAATTTCGCACATGCGATCAGTGTCGAAAACTCTATCAGATGCGACCCCGAACGTGTTTTAAATCGAAAATGGTGAAAAAATGAAACACCCTAATCTGCAGCCACTTCATACTTCAAATCAGTAAACTCTGGAAATTTTTTTAAAAACTTTGCGATTGTGTGCTGAATAACATTGCGTTTAAAGAAGTAGTGCTGAAGTACTTCTTCGTTTGTAGGCAGTACATTTTCTTTCAACTCCGCTGCTTTTATGTACTTCTCGGATGACCTTGTCGCAGTCATTTCACTTAATCTGCTACTTTAATTACTAATAATAACTGTGGACTAATAATAATAATTATTCAACATCTAAAAAAATTAAAGTCGTCTCACTTTATCGATTTGCTCCAAGCACCTACACTTGATGAATTCGCATCCTTTATAACTTAGGTTGCGCTTTCCTCAGATCAATGCCATGAGCAATTTTACAACTTCAATCAAAACCTGATACAATATTGCATCATCCTCAAAATCTCATTGTGATGTGAGATCTGCAAGCAATTCTGCATTGCATCTGCAAGCAACATTTTTGTGACGTTATTTTAGGCGCCGAGATTATTAACTGATGAACCACTACCACTGTCGATAATAGTGCAGTACGGTTTCTTCATCTATTGTAACTACACACAAGGTTTAAAACTGCTTTGTAAGGAAAAAGTAGGCAAACAGCAAAAATCGAAATTTTTAAAAAAATTTATGGTCTTTCAAGATAACTCGCTTTCTGTTGCAATTAGAGCTTAACAGTGTAAAGAGTCGAGATAGGAAATCGACCCTTCTGGTCATTTTCATGCAAGTCTCATTGCTCTAGCTCTTGTCGTTTTCAAGACAGGTCAAAATTTGAATAAAATCCGCTAGGTGGCACTTCAAAATGACGTCATAATTGAAAAATGACGTCATTTTTGCAATCAGCGACAAAAATTCGATCAGAATTTGCATCGAGCTTATTTTTCCTGAGAAGTCGCCAAAATGTGAGACACCCTACTATGTAGGTTAAAATAGGTCTCTGTGGGCTAGGTTACTACATTGAAACGTCATGGTTACCAATAAAAATGATAATTAATCAGGCCCCCACGTCGTGTTTGAAGTAGAGTATCTCAGGAACGGCTGGGTCTAAAAGGATGGAGTCAACGCCATCAATTTAAAACGATTGCCTTAACTGTAGATACCCAACAGATTCTACCTTGAATCCTTGTATAAGCGTGCAGCTCTGTTCTGCTCAGAAGTTTATGGTAGCGTATAACACATTTAACATTAACGAGTCTTGTCAAATACACAATTACGCACGTTTCTGTCAGCAATATTGTAGGTAAACGCCATGCAGCAATCTCAATTGTAAAGTAACCATCGTAGTCGGTCAAATTACACAGTAAAATATCTTAAGTGATTAACAACAACTTGAGTGAATAGTTCGTGAAAATCAAATTTAGCAAAAGTGCTAAAAACTGACTTATATCAACAAAATTATGTAGTTTTTTTGAGTTCCGAAAGGGGGTTCGATACCCGAACCTCTCATGGGTGCACCATAGAGTTTTAAACTGTATTCCAGAGTTTTATGACGTAACAATGAAATGCACTATGCTCTTACAAGAAAACGCCAGGAAGCACCAACCACAAAAATATAACCGACAGAAAAAAACACAATGAAAAAGCAGATTATAAATACGACAATGCGCAAATAGAGGATGGCACATTGGAATAAAAGAAGATTGCCATGGTGCCACTTACTTTACTTGAATCTGCTTTTAATTTATTATAATTGGATTCTAATTCTTCCAGTAACTTTGATTTCATCGCCAATTGCTGCAAATACAAAAACTTTATTGTTTCACAAAACTGATTATCTCCAGCAATCTCAGCGAAGCTAGTTTGTATCTTGGGGTGCTTCCTTTGGCTCAGCACCTATCCAACATTACAGACTGCAATAAAACTTAAGCAACAATATATGATTCCATCTCAAAAAAAAAAAATCACAAAACAAGTTAAACGTACGGAACACGATACAGACATCATTAACTACCAACTAGTCTCCAATTCGTACAGCAAAATATAGTAAAAGTGTTTGAAGAAAATAGCAAGACAATCTGATAACCGATCAATGATCAAGTGGACAAAATTATGCTATTGAAACGGTAGCCTCTGATTCGATTCTCGGTAGGAGTCAAATCAAAGACTATTAAAATTAGACAATTGGTATTCTTAGTTTCCCTGCTTGACATGCAGCAATAAAAGAGAAAGTGTGAAGCCACTACCGAGTGTAGTAGACAAGCAGCTTGACTCGAAAATAGAACAAGGTATCTTTGTCGCCTCTAGGCCACGGCAACCAGGCAAACAAGATGCAACTACAACTTCCGATATGAAATAAAGCTACAGACATCACGTTTAACCAAGATTACGTTTTGAATACGGTCAACCAAAAGACAAACATAATAACGACATATTACGGAAAAACTTCCTCTTACCACCAAAAGACATACATAAAGGCTAAGGTTCCCATTGAAATAGCATTAAAAAAGCAAACAAGCCGAAAATTTTTTTGCTCGGTTTTCTTTCAAAAATTTTTGACAGATCTGAAGACACCAAATTTGAGCTTACTACGACCTTCCGTTCCTGAGGTATAACAGCTTAGATTTCCCCTTAGAAAAGTTTTTTCCCCTTAAAATTTTGCCAGGGTTGCCAATTAGAAACACAATTTCAAAAAGTCACAGCATATTCCTAATTCTCAGTAAGTTTGGAAGTTGACATGGCTTCCCAGGAGTCGACCACGAAGGACGTCAAGATGTTGCAGTTTTGCAGAAGAGTTGTTGCAAACACAAAGTTAAGAGTAAAGGGTCAGAATCGAAAATTAGCTGTTTTTCAAGTAAATGTTTAAACCAGTTTTCAAACAGTTAATCTTCTGTCACGATGCTGAAAAATGGCAACCCGGAAGAGGAAAATTGTTTATTTGAACTGTAATCAACTTAAAAACGGAAAGACGTAAAAAGTTTAAATTAGGTGAGAATGCATTTTAGGCTTTTCCCAACATTTTGGTCAACAGTGAAAAACTTGACTTGACTTCCCGTTTAAATAGGTCTAACATACGCAAGACATCTAGTTCGAACTACATCGTAAAGAAATGCAGGTCTGTTTGAAAAGCTCTAATTCACACTTTTAAAATCTTTTTTATTCTGGAACCAAGCTATTTAACTTACCTGCATTAGCGCTTTCACTTTTCCATCACTCTCCACGCTTTTAACCTTCTCTTCCTGCTCAACGCTGCTCTGGAGCGTTTGAAGAATGCTTTCCTGAAAAATCAACATTTACAGTTGAAATGTTAAACGAGGACACGAAGATTCAATAGAGAAATTATGATATACGCTGTAAAATAATTTTACAGTTACTTTGAGTCACCCACGAAAGCTTTCACCTATACCCACTAATACTAAGCAATAGCATGCTTTACCAACACTGGTGCTGCGACCTTGTTTTTTTGTCACCAGTTCTTCGCCCTAAAGCAATCGTTTAAAAAATATCCGGAGTATGGCAAAGACCTCTTTCAAGCATTGTCGATCTCAAAACAGTATATGACCCAATTAGCTTTAGAAGCTTTAACAGTGCTGTGATGGCAGGGGCCAGTTGCACGCAACAGATGACTTACAGTTGAAGCAAGAATAGTCTTGTATTTCTGTGCAGTTGCAGCATGATCTCGAGATGCCTCCTTGTGCGTAGCAACCTCCTCCTCCAACTGTTTGTTGCGCTTTAGAGAACTGTCCAGGGACTTCTGTAGTGCTGCGGTAGACGACTCCTTTTTCGTCAACTTCGTGTTCAAAAGCACGTTTTGCTACAAAATCAAATGTAGTCAATACTAGCAGGTTTTAATGAACAGCATACAAACCGCTACGGACAAATAAACCGTAGAAATTCGTGAAATAAAACAGAAATAATACTACATAAAACAGGTAGTCCCAAAACTTGCTGAGACTCTTCTAAAATTCCCAATTTAAAAGTTACAGCTTTGTCTCAACTCATGTCACAAACAGTTAAAACTTATAATAGTTGCTTGCCCCTGCTAAAATCTTAATCTAGTTAACAATGATCAATCAATATTCATCGCAGATGGGTGAAAATTATAATTCATCCTTGTTATTTTACTCATAGGAGGGCAAGTTGATGCAAAACGTTAGCTTAGTTAAGCACTAGTCCGTTAACAAACTTCACACTTCCGTTAACGTTACTCCGTTATTTTCAGCTTTAATTAACGGAAGTCAATAAAGTCCGTTTAATTCGTTAATATTTTAAGTGTAATCTGCATTGCTTTTTATTGACTCGCTTCTAGAACACGTATTGACGCAGTTGAGTTGTTTGTAAAAAAATATTTTTTTGCTATGGTGGTCTTTTGTGTTTTGGAAGCAATATTTCACAGTCTAATCTAATTTCAAAATAAAAATAGGTTCAAATGCACTAACGAAACTGCGATCGGAAAATCTGGAAATTGCGAACAGCGATAATTAATAGAACTATGAATAGGGATGGCCATTTCAGAATAATTAGGTATTCTAGAGTAATTCCGAATCCCTAACCAAATCCTAAATTTCAGAATAACACTCCGTATCATTTTGATATTAAATTAGCCCTCAACTCAGTAAAACCACAGTTTGTGTCAATTTAACAGTTTAATGTATTTCTAGCCAGATTAACGAATAAAGCACCATAGTCCATAGCCTAAACCAAATGATTCAAGTCATTATTGAATACCCTGCAATGTTTCAAGCCTTTCCACTCAAACAGCTACTTGCACTCAAATTACTGTAGTATACAATCTATCAGTCGTTTAATAGCTCATACATGGAAACAGAAGCTTTACAAAGTATCCAATAATGCCTAGTTTCACTGTTGCAGTGAAGAAGATGGCGTCGCACACACACGTAGATTTGCGTTTCGCAAGCTTAAAAAAAGTTTGCAAAGATTTAGCATGCGCAGTTTTGTTCTATGATCAAACCGAATCCTAAAAATGGAACCGGTTCCAAATTCCAAATAGGATTCGGAATTCTGAATTGGCCATCCCTACCTATGAGGCTGCAGCTTATTATTGGCCACAAAAAAAAACTCCTTTCTTAGCTTTCTCCTATAAAACTCGTGTTAATGCGCAACAAGTGTTACCAGTGCAAACTGGTTTGTACCGGTACGATGAATGAATGGTGCAAAATATTAACGACAAAACCCTTAACAGAAGTCAACAGAACTTAACGGACGTTAATTTAGTCTGTTAACATGACAAAACTTTTTAACGGATCAACGAGTTAATGAAAAAGTTAGCTTCGTTATTAACGGATTTACGATTAACGGACTTGTGCCCACCCATGATTTTACTGGTTACGGTGGTCACTTTATCTACAACTTAATATTTTGCCATCACTGGAAAAAAGCAATTTAAGATCAAGCTACTGCTATCTTCATCCATTTTATTTTATTCACTTTAATGGGCCCAGCTCTATGCAGCAACATACTTCTTTTAATTGCTCTAGCTGCTTCTCCTTTTCCTGCAGAGTGCTTTCGTCTGAGCCACCCAACTTCGCAGCAGACTCCGAAAATTCTTTCAGCCAACTGTTGAAATCCTAAACAATTATTTTATGAGCCCATGAACAATCTGGCAATACAAGAATATTTAAAATTGTTAACGAACTAAATTGTGCAATTTGCAAACTAATTCAAAAGTAACTTGATGATATAAAGTTTGTTCAGATGATGATTCGGCATGTTTACTTTTTACTGCTCAATTTGCCATCAAGAATTCAAATGAAAAAAAAAAGGTGATGAAAAAGCTTTCAATACTGATTTCACTAGTCAAATTGAGATGATCGTTGCTTTAAATGAGCAGAGATATAATCCTATTAAAGAATACGTCTAATTTACTAAGGAGATTGGTGCAGAAAAATAATTACTTGATTGGTGGACGTGATAGATGGGAAAGCATCCTGTAGCTGACCTCGAATACTCAGGTGCATCGATTTCATTGCACGCTCGGCTTCGTTCTAAACAAAAATAAAGTCTTGCTGTCAAGGTTCTTGCTGTCAAGCGTATATACATGCAATGGCTAGGATTGCTCGAGCTGTGGGCAAGCCACCAATCCACTGCACCCGTTCTACACTACAGCATGAAAACACCAACCATGCAGCAAACATACACGTTACATTTTCAATTTTATATTATTCGGTGTGTCTTATATTATCGATGGAAATGTTCTGCAATTCAAATATCGTCAACAGACAATGGGATGGAATCTTACTGACTAAAGATTACTTATTCTTTAGAACTAACTCTTTGTGATGTGGCATCTTTCTGCTAAATTCCACCACAGAATTACTTTACCGACTTTTGCCTTAACATCTGATCGAGTGCACTACAGTTTCAATGTGCAGTAGCTTTAGTTGGGACGAGTTAGGGCAACAGTTTTTATTAGAAACTTGTTCATTCCTTCTAGTCTTTTCCAGACCATAAGGCGTACTTAAAAGACTTAAATTTTATAAAAACTAAATGTGCGCCTTATGTATAGATCAGGTTATACTCTCTTTTTACTCATAGTAAATTTAAAGTTATTTACAGTTTTATCTGAGTTTTTAGAGTTTTGTAAGTGGTATTTAACTTAGTGCGCTTTATGTTAGAAAAGCAAAAAGGCTACTATATTGATACCAGGGCTGCGGAGCCAGTAGAAAAAAGGAATGACTCCAGAGCTGCGTCGTTGTTATTTGTCAGTCGCAAATTAACTCAGAAAGTATTGTTCCAGTAGTCCATGTAAAGTCAACTGTTGACAGGCGCGCAACCAGGATTTTGCTAGAGAAGGGGGGAGGGGTTTGAACCCAAAGCCAAAATTTGTCTGCGTTTTACAGATGGGATCTGGGGAGAGAGCCCCCAGGCGCTGGGCAATTTTGGTAATTTTTCGGGAAAAAATGCCATGTTATCGCTGTTTGGATGGTATTTCGCACGTTTGTCAAGCCATTTAAACAAAACCAATTGCTGAGATTTGGAAGTCCTTTGTTGGTTAATTTTCTCATCCTCACTAGCCACCACCCCTTGCATACGTGTGAAGTCCAAAACACATTTTTAGGCATTCATATTTGGGTTAAATTTTTAAGCGACTTGGCTAAGACGGAGGGGGCTTCAGCCTCCTTAGCCCTTCCCCCCTTGTTGTGCCACTGACTGTTGACTACCGATACACCTTAGTATTATTTACATTGAAAAAACATATGGACTACTAACAGACTAAAACACCTCAAGTTAAAATTCCAGGTTTTAAACAATTATATGGGCTTTAGCTTGGCTTCTGCAAGGTTTTTTGTTTCAGGAACGTCGGAGCTGGAGCTTGAAGGTTTTTTGTAGCTCCGCTCCGTAACACGTGCAGTTAGAGGCTACAGCAAAAATGCTTGGCTTCGGGCTCAGCAGCCCTAATTGATACTGCGCCTTATATTCTGAAAAATACAAACATTGCAGACTGTGCTTTTCAATAAACCAAAATCCAGAAAGATTTATTCCTGAAATACATTCCGTCAAAAAGTAACAATAATAATTAATTAATTTCCAAAATTAGGCTGCAATCCCTCTTAGGAGAACGATATCAAGAAATGCCACTGTGATTTTCAACCATAATCAGAACTTCATAAAACGAATTGAGACTGTTTCAACTTAGTGGGTAGTAGTGGTAAAATTGCTGATGTCTTTCTCTGTAGTAACTACAGTACTAGCAGTAGCAAACGACTTAACAAGATACAGCTTGAAATCGGTTTTAATGAAGAAATGAAAACTACTTGAGTAATAAGGAGTGCCCCAAACCTCGTTACAATTCCCCTTATCTGCGAAAACAGATTAATCCGTTGACTCCGTAACACTTGCAACGCAGCGTTTCGAAATTTTGTGACATCAGAAAAAGATGACTTTGCAAAATTTTTTGTCGAGTAAGAAAGGCAATGTTCGATAATCAAACGTTGTGTTGCTTATTATGCAAGAAATTGCGAATTTACGAAATTTCTTGCACAATAAGTAACGCGATGTTCATAATCTACAACAAATTTTGCTCGTTTTCTGATGACTTCGAAACGCAGGGTTGCTAATGGTACGTAGTCAAACGGATTAAATCTATGTTCGTGGATGAGGGGAATGGTGGAACAAGATTTGGGGCATCTCTTTATTATCTCAAAAGTTCTCATTTCTTTAATAAAACCGATTTCGAGCAGTATCTCTTTAATTCATCTCCAACAGTGGCTAATGCTCAGTATAAAATGAGGACAAGTATAACTTCATGCAGATGAGCAATTCTAACAAGTCGAATAAGCAGTGATGGTTTGTAAAACACACAAGCATACAACCTGATAGTCAGCTATCTTTTCCTTTGCGCATTTTTCGGTCACTGAAACCGCCTCCATCGCTTTCCAGTTTTTTTCTCGCAAATCCTGTGTTAGTCGAAAATCAATGAAACCAAGCAGTTACACCAATTACCAAGCAAATTATTTCAACCATTACCATTCGACAATGCAAAACCTAACTACACACGAAGACTATTGCGTCTAATTTTCATTGAAAGCCATGCAATTACAAAGATGAGAAAAGTCTACAACTAGTTAAAGTGCAAATATAGTTGAAAAGCTAAGGCTGACAGATTTGTGAAAATGTTTTATTCGCAGAAATTTTTACCTCAACTTACTCTGATGCTACAGTTAACTATTAAACGTAACGGCCATTTTTATTTCCAAATTTTGGGAAATGATTTTGACTTTTTATTTGCCAAGAAATAACTATTCTGTCAATTGGAATGATGTACTTTCAAACCTAAAAGAAATATCAAGGTATGGAAAAAAATATAAGGAATCTGAGTGGGCTTTCAAAACTTTAAGGAAGACATTATTTTAGAAAAATATTATTTTATTCAAAAACGAAAAAATCAAAGAAAGGAAAAAGTTTAACGTAAACACTGTTTTTTAATACAAAACTTTTTTAGCTAACTAACACAGCCCTAGAACTCAATTTTTAATGTTTGTCAAGCTAAGGGCAACTTAATGTAATCCTATCTCAAATCACGAAGGACTTATCTCGCACATGAAATCTTACTACCAAGCAAAAACTTATTTTTCAGACCTAAGGTGATAAAACAAGCATATAAAATCGAGCTAAGATAAAAATCACCAACGAAACAACGCTCTCCGTGAGATGCTATTACAAAGAAATTTGAGCATAACTATGCAGCAACGATCAAAAACGCTGAAAACTTGGTAGTTGAAAAAAATCTTTTGAAAATCGCAAATTCCCTTTCATTAATTTTTCTAAATGATAAAAACCTGGAAAGTCGACACAGCCTCTTCAAGCAACTTGGAATAATTTGTTTGAATTTCAAAAACATGTAGGCTGGTATGCTGGCAAAACTCAACTGTTACGTTGGAAGGAATGAGAAATTAAGCGTTTTCTTTCATTTAATTTTTTTATACCTCGATGGATTTTTAAGCAATTTTTTTTTAGTGTGGGATGGGCAGTCTTTGAAAGCGCTTATTGATTTATTGATTGACAACTCTCATTGATAAATAAGAGACACACTATCATCTAACAGGAAAGACCATTACAATGAAAAAATTAAATACGTCGCTCTGACTTACATCGTTTCTCTTTTTCAGCTTGTTGACCTCTATTTGAAGTTTAGTAACTTCTTCCTTTCTTGCCTCCACACTAGCTTGCAGCGAGGAAATTTCCAAGTCTTTTCCACTTAATCTAAACAATAAAAGACTATTGTTACATGGCACATTGTTCAGTAGATCAGTTTTCTGAAAACCAGTACAGCTAGGAAGATTTTAAAACAGGTTTAAGCAAAAACTGTGCAAGTGAAGATTCAAGAATCGAATTGTGGGCCAACTTAACATAGGCAGGGATTCAGTTTCTCTCTGATCATTTGAATTTCGATTTTCTTGTCATAATTAGTTGTTTTTTTTTTTCAGCTTTCATGTGAGATCGGTTTTGCTTGTATATTATGTAAAATAATAATAACACAATAACTGTTTATTCCAAAACACTTTGATGAATAGCTACTGGCGGGCGGGGATTCTAATAAGAAAATTCGGGCAAACTGGTATTTTACATACTTGACGAAGCATCAGAATTCAAAAAAAAACATTGCAGAACAGAAGGGACACTAGAACAAGTATGCTTGGCGTACTGCGATTGAAAATACAAAACAACACGTGAAACTCACATGTCAGAACTTTTCTGTAAATTTTCCGAAACTTTGTTTGCCTGCAAAATATGCAACAACTTAAGACATTTACTTTCTACTTTCCACAAGTGAACAGTTCCCTTAAACATTGCTTGCTCAATGCTCACAAAAAAATTAAATCTTGTTAGAAACCAGCAGTAACCTCCTCCACAAGGCTTATCAAATAGTGCGTAATAAAAAATAAAAAAATAGAAACCAATTTGTTATTTTAAGCCTTGATGTTCCACAAATTCTGTTTAGATTTGGTGACAAAAAGTTTAGAGTTACGAGTTCTAAATTAAAGATTCCAAACTAAATTTAAGAGGATGAGGATTGAGGTGTCGATGAGTTAAAAATCTGCTTCATCTCCAGATATTGATCTTAAAAAATGATTACACAATACGTATTTCCTCTTTTCTTGAAAAAAACAATTTTCAGAAACGCATTTTAGTTTTCACAGGTTATTTTGATCGGCACTATTAATTTTCGGAAATACATGTCTTTGGATGAGATTTTTAAACGAACAATGTTGAAAAGAAAACGTTGAAATCAATTATCATAAACTCAGTTACCGAAGACCGAATCGTTTGGCAACCGGCGTTGGTCGCTGTAGCTCCAACAAGTTCCAGTGGGGTGTACAACTAACTGCAGTGTGTGAATGAAGCGATACTCAAACTGCTAGCCTAATCATTTAGACTGCCCCAAGCACAAACCACCCCATGAAATAGAAGGACTAACTTCTTTGCACCCCCGAAACCAAGCACTAGCTGATCAACGAATGCTCTAAAATTTGAAGCGACATTACAAGAGAATTTACCGAATTTCGTTGCTGCAAAATTTCTTCCTCTAAAATTTGGTTTCGCTTCTCCGTTTCTTCCAAGCGTTTTGTGAGATCTTTGTTGCAAGTATGCAGTTTCTGCAAAAGCAGCAAATGTAACATTACAGGTAAGGACTAAGGCTTTACCAGCAGTATATGTTTCAAAAATTGAAAGAAAAACTAATAAAAATGTAATAAAAAGGAAAAACAATAAAACCTCTAAAAACTAATCTTTAACAATACTTAAGTATATTCACTACAAAAACATAATTTTAGGATTAGAAGAAAAAAATTTCAGGCCCACATGGTCAAGCCTACGAATTAGGGTGTAACACTCCGACCAACTTACCTAGTGGCTAGTCATCATGATTTGTGAAATGACCCAACTTGAAGAAAGAAAAAAATTTTGTTGAAAAAAAAATTTTTTTAAGCAGCCCACACTCCCCTTTTTTGTTTTGACATATGACACTTTCCAACAAGCTTGCTACTTCAGATATAGTTGGATCATAATTGGGTCCTTTTCCAGCTTTAAGGTCATTCTGGCTCCAGTAATATCCTTGTATAACATTTTGCAGCGTTGGTAGGGAACGTAGTTTGGTCAGCTTTTCCATCACGCTAACTTTATTTAGAATATTCTGACGTGACATCGCTGTTGACAATTAAATCTTGATATTTCTAGCTAAAGATTTTCAAAACTAACTTGCTAAAATCTCTGCAAAACACATAAGTTTAAACTTTTTTTTTTGCGTAAATGAACTTTATTTTGAAAATAGTGCTTCCTCACACCTCCATTGGTAGACCATTACTGCTCTTTAAAAATTGAAGCTACTATTACTTCATATTAATAGGCTACCAACAACAGCTCATCAAACACTTATGCATATCAGTTACCCCTTTTTCTTTGTAAAAATCTTTTATAGTCCCACCTCTAGCTCTTCTCCAGGTTTGATTATCTTGGTAGTTTTTAGTTTGATTTTGATCACATAGGAAAGCTCATGTTAAAACAGCCAGTTTTTTTTTATTTTTTCAAAATATCTCCATTCTGAGTTAATTATGTTTCTGTAGGTGTTGTAATTCTACTTTTAAACTATACATAAATGGTATTAATAAACTGAAATAACAAAGAATGCAAATTGCATAAGATTCATTTGCATGTGAGATTTTATAGCAACTGTAAGTTACTCAGTTGAAAACATTAACTTATACAAACAATGGCACAAAATGGCAAAATTTGCCCTCAAAAACCTTTTTTCTTGTTTTACAGTAAAACTAAAGCTTTTAAGGCAATGGTATGTTAAGAAGTTAGATATAAACTTTGGTGTTCTGCAACTTTTGACACCAAAATTAGAGCTCTACGATCACTAGAAGTGGAGATATTAAAAATCGGGGGGTGGCAGGGGGCCAAAACAAAAATGGGGAGTGTGGGCCGCTTAAACAAATTTTTTTCAACAAAATTTTTTTCTTTCTTCAAATTGGGTCATTTCACAAACCACAATTGCTAACCAAAACCAATTACAAAAATTAGGTTCAAAATGTTACACCTTACTACGAATGTTGGATGCTAAAGTTTAAGTAGGATTACAGAAAAGATAACGTGAAATTGCTCAAAGCCGGAGGGCTGGAGACAGAGCTCCTATGCCGGATAGAATACTTTCATCATTTTTTTGTCAAAACTATCATCATCATCATCACGACCTAAAAATAACCATTGCACAAACTTTCACGAGTAAAGAAACATTTTGAGAGAAAACAAAAAAAAAATCACCGAGTAGGAGTTGTCCTTTTACCGGTAACTGACTTCAAAACAGCGTCAAAATTTTTTAAGTTTAAATCTATCCGTGCCAAAAAAAAAAGGACAAGGAGAGTTAGGGAGATCACAGAAAAGCATCACAATTGAACACTTAGCCCATACGTACAGCACGTTCGTCAGCTTGCTGAACTTCGTTCCTCTCCAGGTCTATGAGCCGTTGCTCAAGCGCCTGCTTCGTGTCGGCGATCTGCCTCTCCATCGCAGAGTGTTGCTCGCTGCTACTGTTCAGTAACACCACTTGCTCCAACAGTTTTGCTGATTCACTCTGGAAATATAGAAACAGTAAAGCTTTATTTTCTAGTAAAGCAGAGATAGTACACCACTACACTTTGTTTCACTTGAACGGAAACCTCAGGATTGTTTTAGAATTTTGTTTCAAATAAAATGCATTTGAATGAGTTTACTCGTAAGCTTCTTTTCAAAGGCAAAAATCAGTAATTATTTTATCACTGTTTTACTGTAGTCTTAAAACTATTTTGCTTCTGATTTTTCGTAGAGCACTATGTATTTGATGGAAATGTCAAAACGTAAAACGACATACCTGTTACTTTCTGTTCAGAACAACATTAAATGTTGCAACAAAAACAAATCTTGAAAAACCCACGAGCCTAGTTAAGTTTGGTAAAACCAAAAGCTTATCACCCAAGTTCCAAAGGTGGGCAGTAACAATAGACAGCAGTAACACTTGCAACAATGCCCGAATCACTTTTTTGGAATAAAGTAGTAAAAGGTGCTGTTTTTTTTTTTTTAATCAGAAACATTATTGTAAAGTTTGTTGTTCTGTGCGCTGAGAAACTACTTTCTTCAACCAAATGAAAACGGGAAATACATTCACTGCAAAAATTATAGTTTGTCGCTAAAACACTACTAGTATTTATATAAAACTGAAATAACTGACACTAACGTTACATATCAGCAAAACATACAATACTTAATGTAAGTAGTGGGTCTTAAAGAAAATCCCCAAAAAATGCATGCAAATCGACATCATGTTACCTGTTTAATCTGCAAATCGCCTTGGACTTTTTGATATTCGGTTTCCAACTGATTATAGCGAGCATCAGCAGTCATGATCTTCATCTTTAATTCATCAAGGTGCTTTGCATATGCAGCGTCAGTGTCAATCTAACAGTTGTTATATAATATCAACCAAACCAAAGAAATGACAAATATAGTGTTTAAACAATTTGTAATTGAGAAGTTTTTTGCAAAAAAATACTCAAATTACTCGTGTAAAGCATTTTTGAAAGGAGCTTACAACAAAAATTAATCTAGGCTAGGGTGTCCTAAATATTCTAGGATATCTACAAACAAGGCATAATGAGCTACAACAGGCTTGCATCATTATTCCGCAATAGTTGTGAGATACGACGTAATAAGATTGTTTCCATCAGTATATCTCATACTTGGTTTAAACTTTTACATCTAAATGCCAATTAATCTACTGCTTCCAACCCCACATGCTGAACTGCTAGTCTGGGATGTATTATTTTTTGCTTGAGTGCGCAGCCTCCTCCCTTCCCTTTTGAAAGTAAAGCTCGTATTATGCGCCAGGGCTTATCAGCCTACATCGCAAACCATCAAACTGAGATCGTTCCACTCTCGAGATCTGAATCTTAGGTCTTTGCATCCAACTAAAGAACTGAACTACGTAAAAGGATCTCCA
Organism: Trididemnum nubilum; assembly: GCA_963965965.1. Classification (NCBI taxonomy): domain Eukaryota; kingdom Metazoa; phylum Chordata; class Ascidiacea; order Aplousobranchia; family Didemnidae; genus Trididemnum; species Trididemnum nubilum. The sequence continues at coordinate 25,972,987 of OZ014474.1, forward strand.
CCTGTTTCAGCATTGCATGAAATAATCCACCGCAGCAGTGGCGTAATGGCTCAGGGCAAAAAAGATCAGCCACTGTAATACTAAACCATGCAAACAATGCGGAATTGTGGATGGACAGCATTTCTTAGGAACAATGTTATGAAATATGAAAACATACAAGTTATTGATTCATTATTATAGCATTTCTAATTAGGTTAGTGCATCGTTATCATCCAACTTCAAAATCAATAAATCTTTCGTTACACTAGCAGTATCACGCCGAAGCATGCAACAATTCGGGGGCCCCATCTGGGTGTCAGCAGAGATAAGCATCATCAAACTAGAAAACTAGCACTTTCACCGCTATTATATTGCAATCAGAAGCACAAAGTTGTTGTTTCACCTGACGTTGCGTTTGGATCTGGTAATCTGCCATTTTCATTTCTACTTCAGAGCAGCGTTTCTTCCATTCTTCAAGTTGGTTTTGAAATGATTGCAATTCTGCTTGTTTTTCTGATAATCTAGAACACAAATATGACTGGAATGACAATGGAGTTCAATTCTATGCTCAATTTAAACTTAATTTAGTTTACCTATAAAAAAAAAACTTCCTTCAGTTTTTTCCGTGGTAATTATTGCAAACAACTAACATATAAAAACTTTGTAAGATCACTAGTAACATTTAACTTGCAACTTCTTCTGTCAACATCGCAATTTGCACCAACAGCGTTGGATAAAATACATTATTCAATATTGAAGTATTTAAAACTAATCATTAAATGTCAAGTTTACCTGCAACAAATTTGATAAAATGTTCTATTCAAAATTGACGTATATAAAACTGATCAAGAACAAAAATGTTGGAGGTCAATGAAAAAGTTTTCCACTTCACCAGGATTTTGGCACTGGAACAGCACGGTAAGTTCATTTTTCTGTGATGTAAAAGAATCCTTGCTAAGCCTTACACAACTTCGAAAAAAAAAACGATGGGTCTAGTTTTCAAAAATTTTCAGCGATATCAACTATATCAAACTAGTCTTTGAAGTAAACAAAGTACTTACGTTTTAGCATTTCCTTGAATAGTTTGAATCAAAATATCATTTTGATCTCTCAAGCTCTTAAGTGACGAAACTTCAGACGGACTTTGCACTTGAGTCTAGAAAACAGTTCATTCACAGTAATGCCAAATACCGATTTGCTGAAACACATGTAACTTATCTTTAGGTAATTACAAGCAACGAAAATAAAACTATAAAATACACATAAAACAAAATATAAAATAATGCACAAAAATGCCATGTATGACTGTTGTAGATCACATAAAATAAAATTATAGATCGGTTTTTTAAGATTAATTTTATTTACTTGCAAAACATTGATCTGTTGTTGTTTTTCTTCGAGCTTCATTCGCATTTCCTGCTTTAAAGAATTATCTCGATGTTTCATCTCATCCAGTGTTGCTAAATTCTTGCTGTATTTCGCTTTCATGGCCTCCAGCTCCTACAAAGTTAATGTTGGGGTTGCAAAACTTTGAAGTAAACAGAAATACTCCGTGCAAAGCAAGCATTTTTACTAACCCAATGGAATTCAACTAATTCATTTCTTGGTGGATGAGATAGTTGATGCAGACCAAATTTAGCTAGAATGGAAAAAAGATTTTTTTTAAAACACAGGCAAACCTCTGCTGCACTAAATCAGTCATATTCAATCTTAAAACTGAATTCAATTTAAAGCAAATGATTACAAGTTGATTTGTGCTACAGAACTAGAGCATTGCTGTGATTAAAGTGTTTATATCTTCGAAGATTTTCGTCTGACACTTGTCAAGAAAAATCGTCAGAATGGAGAGCGCAGGCAAAGGAGCGACTATTTACAGGAATAAGCCGAGCCGTGATTGACTGAAAAAAAATCTTTGAACTGTACACGAATTCTTTTTGTCGGCAAAGGGCGAATGACGAGCACAGACAGGATTTTGTAAAAGATGAAGTCCAATGGCTGTATCAAAAGCAAGAAGTTGGGTATTCGTTTGGGCGGAAGATTTACACCAACGGGCAGGAAGTAGTTGTTATTACAGAAGTAAGCTTTTCTGGAAAGAATAGCAAGAGCGGATAGATATGGGGACGTTTTGTTTAATTCTGTCCTTCAGCAATTGGAAGGTACGGTCTACATACCGACTGTCACGGTGGCAAGTGAATTGATAAATCACGTTGCTTTTGTGTAAAGCAGGCAGTATATCCTTGTCGGTAGCAGACAGAAGCTCGTCGGTAGAGTAAACAACGTGTGGTTCCAAAGCGGAAAAGCACTGTTTGACAGCAGATTTCACTAGCTTTTTAAACCGGGTAGAAACAGAACCAAGCCGAAGGAGACATAGATGTACGGGGCATATTTCCGATCCAAATTTAGGCAGAGCGTGAAATTGCTTCATCTGCTTGGCCATAAACGACTTAATAACGTGCTCCTGGTATCCATTAGTCTGCAGAATGAAGTTGATTTTGTCTAGTTCAGATGGCAATCTTTCAGAAGAGACGGAAAGAGCCTGGCGAGGTAAGGTAACGATTAAGTTAGTTTTGCGTTTCTGTGGATTGAAGGCATTCCAGCATAGATATTGACCGGAGAATGTGGGTTTCCTGTAGATGGAGGTGATGAACTTGTAAGGAGTTTTTCAACCAACACGTACAGAAAAGGTTTGATGACATCATGCATTGCCAGATCGATGCAGTCGCCATGAGACCACTCCTTGGACCAGCCCTTGCCAATATTTTTGGTGGTTACTATGAATCTAAACTTTTCCAGACCACTTCCAAGCTGGAGATGTATTACCGCCATATGGATGACACTTTCGTAGTATTCAGCCACGAAGATTAGTGCAATCTTTTTTAGACAGCCTTAACTCGCTTCAACCTTGTCTTCGCTTTGCTTTGGAAAAAAAATCTAACCTGGCTCTCCCTTTTCTGGACGTGTTGATTGGGTTGAAAAATCTTCTTTCAAGCTCATCACCTTCATCATCAGGAAACCCACATTCTCCGATCAATATCTATGCTGGAATTCATTTAATCCACAGAAATGCAAATCTAGCTTAATCGTGACCTTAACTCACCAGGCTCTTGCCATCTCTTCTGAAAGATTGCCATTTGAACTAGACAAAATCAACTTCATTCTGCAGACTAATGGATACCCGAAGCACGCTATCAAGTCGTTTATAGCCAAGCAGATGAAGCAATTTCACGCTCTGCCTCGAAAAATGCTCCATTTATCTACGCCTTTCATGGCTTGGTTCTGTTTCTACCCAGTTTAAAAAGCTAGTGAAATCTGCTGTCAAACAGTGCTTTGCCGCTGTGAAACCACGCGTTGTTTACTCTACCAACGAGCTTCTCTCTGCTACCGACAAGGATGTACTGCCTGCTTTACACAAAAGCAACGTGATTTATCAATTCACTTGCCACCGTGACAGTCGGTATGTAGACCGTACCTTCCAATTGCTGAAGGACAGAATTAAACAAAACGTCCCCATATCTATCAGCTCTTGCTATTCTTTCCAGAAAAGCTTACTTCTGTAATAACAACTACTTCCTGCCCACTGGTGTAAATCTTCCGCCCAAACGAATACCCAACTTCTTGCTTTTGATACAGCCATTGGACTTCACCTTTCACAAAATCCTGTCTCTGCTCGTCATTATGATGACTGTAGATTCTCTATTCTTGTTCAAGGCCACTCTTCTTTCCATGTACCTGCTCTTGAAGTCATTTTTTACCTCGCCCTTTGCCGACAAAAAGAATTCGTGTACAGTTCAAAGATGCGCACTAATGACGCTCTCACATTTTTTTTCAGTCAATCACGGCTCGGCTTATTCCTGTAAATAGCCACTACTTTTCCTGCGCTCTCCATTCTGACGATTCTTCTTAACAAGTGTCAGACGAAAATCTTCGAAGATATGCACACTTTAATCAAAGGAAATGAGTAAATACACTTGATTATCGTGCACTACATAACTAGTTGATTAAAAGGGGGGGAGGGAAACTGGGTCATTTTACTTTTCGAGAAAAATTATGACTTTTGCAGAAAATTCGGCAGTAATGTGCACTACGTGTAATTATAATTACTCATCATGTCAACTTGATTAGGAGACAGCAAAGAGACCTTTCGGTCTTTGGATCAAACTGCCACCTGCCAACCTGTCTACACATACGGAGGAGGCTTCACACTGTCCTTTTAATAGCTGAATGTCAATGCATATTTGGTATTAACTAGCCTCGTCAAGTTCATAGCAGAATAAATCTACTAAGTTAGTAACTAGTTACTTTGTTCGCAACTGCAACTTTTCAAAAAAGTATCTTAGTTGGAAATTAGTTACATGATTTTAACTATAGCATGCTTTTGCTTGAATTGGGTTGAAGGCAAGCACTGGCGTATCTGATGGGGGGGGAGTCAATTGCCTTCTCAGAAAGGAGTCCCAAACAAGGTCTTGACCTCTATTGGTCCTTACCTACGATCGACATACAAAAATACGAATTCTTAGTTAAGTCTAATTTTCTAAACTTGTATCGTCAAACAGTAGTAGGCCCCTTTTAAGCTTGCCCCCCAGGCACAAACATATAGCTATGCCATTGACGGCAAAATTTTTCGTGAAAAATGGTAATATCTTTTGTAAAGGTTAAAGCCAACCACACAAAAAATGAGTAATCCAATTACATACTGTACAGTGTACTGTGCGTATTATGCGATCTTGATTTTTAAAAAGCAGGAAAAATGCAAAGTGATTGATGATCTCACCTGAGTAACATTCTTCAACTTCGACTGATTTTGACGAAATTCATCTGACTGTCTCGCATTTTCAACAGTTTTCTGTTCCAGTTGACGTTGAAGTTCAGCAGCCTTGCGCGAAGCAGCATCAGTCTAAATCAGGTGACTGGTTAGAATATTATCACTTTAAGGAATCATTAATTATTTCTAACCAAGAATTTCCACAATACTCGGATATTCTGACCATTGACAACATAGCACATACAGTATAAGAAGCCTACCATTAAACCAACATCACAACAAAGATTTTAAAAAATCATGCAGAATAGATGTAATGTGTAGATGTGTATTCTACTTGATCCTCTTCTGTCAAAAAATTATGATATATATCGTCATGGATAAAGATAGAAGAAAAAAGGCGAAAAATTTGCAGGTAAGCCAACTGTCGGTCTAGCCCCAGAGTATGACTTCAACAAAAACTAACTAATCAAGCCAAAAATAATTATAATCTGTTAATGATGCTAATTATGCCTCATACGAAATCCAGCGACTGTTGGGGCAATATTTTTCAATAAAAGAGTGGTACTCAAATTAAATAACTGGAGTTTGGTAACTGGAAACTGCTTCAAGGTCATTTTATGCTTTCACCGAATTCTGACTTTGAATTGTTCTAGTCCAGTGGTTTTCTAGCCAGTTTTGGCTGCATCACACCAACAAAATCAAGGTGTTATTGCAACAGACCGATTTACCAAAGTTTTCAGAACAAAAAGCTTACTTAAGACTTAAATTTTCTCAAAAATCGAATTAGCATAGTGTGCCACATTGCACTCTATACTGCCATGCATCTAATGTATGCCTCTACGATTAACTCTAAAATCCTCAATATTGATGAGTTAAAGCGAATATCACCACACATTAACACAGAATCAAAACAGTAAAGATCTAAATTTTATACAATCTAACAGTCTGTTTCATCTGTCAATGAGATCATCAAAAGCATCTCAAGATTTAAATAAATACCCGAATTGGCAAGGCTAGAGCAGTAATGCACTATTCGGTAGTAATGAAACGAGAATTGTCAAAAAAGGCAAAGCTCTCAATTTTCAAAACAGTTTTTGTCCCCATTCTCACTTATGGTCATAAATTTTGGGTAATGACTGAAAGAGTGCGATCATATGTGCAAGTGTCTGAAATGAGGTTTTTATGAAGAATTGAAGGAGTTACACTGTTTAACAAGGTGCGTAGCTCTGAGATTCGAAAACCTCTTAACATTGAGCTGTTACTTCTCCGAATTGAAAGATCTGAATTTAGATGATATGGCCATATAAGCAGAATGCATCAGGAAAGACTCCCGAAACAAACTTTTACTGGCCAAAGCAAATGGGAGAAGACCAGTCGAACGACCTAGACCTAGATGAATCGATTACATTGAAGATCTTGGATGAAATCGCTTGGGACTTCACCCAAGCGAAATGATGGATGCGATGGAAGACCGTGAAGTGTGGCGATTTAATCTCGAGCTGCTTCCTCCGCAACCCTCACGGAAAAGTGAATATGAAAAAAGAATAAGACCCTTCAAATTGTTTGGATACCCCTGATGCATAATAATCCCATTTAAGAGTAAAACATACTGTTGGGTTTTATAGGATTTTAATTTTCAATGTTTTGGTTCTGTAATAATCTGCGGTGATATCGCTATAACTCATCAATATTAAGCACTTTCAAAAACCTTGGTATTAACCACAGACTAATTCATAGATTAGATTTATCGCAGTGTAGGATACACAGCCATCAACCACATATTCAACTTTTGAGAAAATTGAAGTCTTGTGATCTGACAAGTTTTGTGATCTGATAAATTGGGGTGCTGCAATAAAACCCAGATTTTGTTAGAGTAGTGCAGCCAAAACTAGATTTGGTTAGTGTAGTGCAGCCAAAACTAGTTTGAAAACTAATGGACAAAGACAATTAAAAGTCAGAATTTCATACCCTTTCTCCTGTGAACCCAAATATCATAACTTAAGATTTATTGCCAGTCACTGGTCTGAAACGCAGTCACAAAAAACTTCAATTTGTTAACACATTTTGAAATGTGGCTCTTGTCAAACATTTCCAAACAGCAATGCAAAAATTGGCTCTGCAAGCCATGTATAGTTAATTTGAATATACATTTCATTCAAAATTAGAGTTTATTAAGCTTGAAAAAAAGTTCCAGAAAACAAGAATAAACTTCCCCAGCAAACACATGAATTTTGTCTGATTTTTTTCTTTTTATCAGCTTTTCAGAAATTTTCTGCACAAAAAAAAAGATTTATAAATCTTTAACTTACTTTCATCCATTTTCCTTGCTTCGACTTTTCATTGAGCAATTCAACCAGCATAAAAACTGTGTCATCAGCAAGATTAGCTGAACGAATCATTTCAACCAGAGATTCATCTGTCAAAACCAATCATAATTAAAATGTAAATAATTTTGTAGTGATAAAGAATTTAAATATAATTTTGTATTATCGACAGCATGGCCGAGAGGGTAAAAGCATTGTTTTTACGATGATTGTGATTGCATGATCTGGGTTCAATCCACACTAAGTTACACTGTTGCATCTTTGAATAAGATGTAGCATCTTTTGGTGATTATCTCTGCTTGATGGCTTTGAACAAGCAGCAAATTCAGTGGGCAAAAATTCAAATAAAAATCCACACAAACATTGGATCACCGAAAACTTCAACGCAGGTGCAAATTCCTCCATGCACAAAGTAGTTATTGTAATGAAAAGTGTGATCATCCAATAGTTAGCGTCTGACGCACGGCTGGCACCAAAGGAGGGCATTCCAAGACTGTGCCCCCAAACAAAAATTGTGCCCCCCCCCAAGTGAGGACTGTGCCCTGAAAAAATTAACAGGCTCGGGGCTACTGGAGTGCGAATCGAGGCCTAAGACTCCCAAATTGGTGTTTACCGCCCTAGAATTCGCAAGCAAGAACTGCTTTTTTGTAATTTTTGTGGACTCACACCAGATTTCATAAAATTTTTGTACTGAAGACCTTTTTTTTTTCTTTCTTTGGTCTTCACTTCAGAATTCGTGAAAAACTGCAACTTTTGAGACGACAAACAGAAATTGTGGAAATTTTTGTACTGAAGACCTTTTTTTTTGGTCTTCACCTTTTTCGTTTGATCCACACTTGAATGAACTTCTTGTGCCCCAGTGCCCCCCTTGAATTCACATAAACTTCTCAAGACCCCCTAGAATTTATTTCGGGCCCCCCAGTTGTGCAATCCTGGCGCCGGGCCTGGTTTGTGTGACAGAAGGATAAATATGCACTACAACAACAACAAGAATTACAAAATGACTTTGAAGTTCAGGTTAAGCCAGATTCAAAGCAAATTCAGTTTTCAAAAGTAACTCTTGCTCGAGGCAAGCTGAAATCGCCTCAAGCATGTTATTTTCTGGCTTCACTATACTCACTGGCTTCACTACTTCACTCTCATTTTACGGTTTCACTTGCTTGACAGGAAAGTAAAAAAAAACAACAGCATATTAAGTGAGCAACTTCGAACAAAAATATTTAAAAACGAAAATCACTGTTGCTACAGTACAATATAATAAAGAGTCATTCCTTGTCAAAACAGCAAATTTTCAGCAAAGTTTCCACTTGACCCTCTCAGATTTTGCTGAAACTTTATTAAAATGGGTTTTTTGATGAATAATGAAGATTTGCAAAATTTCGACATTGAGTCATTAAAAATATGCCCCCACAAAGTTTTGCACCCCCAGCAGAAACATAGCTTGTCCGAGGCAATTTCAGCTTGCCTCAGGCAAGCCTTAATTTCAAACCCTGTAGAGTTCAGATTGCAAGGTCTAAAAACTTACTGCAAGCCAATCATTGCAGAGCCAGGAACAAGTAAGCAGAATTCACCAAATTTACCACCTCAAAGGTATTTTTAAAACATGACAAATTAGACCTACTAACAAATTAAATACACAGGTAAAAATTGAGCAATCAGCACATTAACAAACTTTTGCTTTTCAGCACTGATACCCACAGAAATCTGTTCAGGGACGAGCATTGGCTAATGATGTTTTGATTTATGGTTTCTTTTTGTTGCAAAAGAAACCTCAACAAAAAACCTCATTTATTTGGTAATTATTCTGTTTTCTGGTCTTGAATTTATTGCGCCTCATACTTTACAAGCACACATTAAACAGGTGATAGAAAGTGTAAACTTATTTTTCAATTTGTGTGCTTTGCCTGCTAGTGAAATTAAGATTAGCTCAACTTTTAATTACCATACATTTCGTTTCTATAAAGTGCAAAAAACAAGGGTGTTTGCTTTAGAAATTGCCAAACCCAGTAGTTCAAATAAAAAAACGACAAATTACAGGAACAAAGTGATTCAAGGACATTGAAAAAAAAAGGTGTTAAACTAATCAACTCGACAAATTAGATGAACTACGAATTACATTTGTTCACTAAAGGTAAAATTTTTGCTGAGACAAACAGATAGGCAATGAATTACCGGTAGGTGAATTTCACGACAGCACAAAAATGAAATCTTTGAAGATTATTGACTTGATGCATGCTTACCACTTTGAAGTGTTGTCTTCTTCGATTTGTTACTTTTTTCAACATCAACATTTTGTGTAGCTTTTCCAGCAGTTTTCTTATCACTCTTGGTTTCTTTTTTGTCATTTCCTTTAGGCTTCTTATCTTCAACTATTGTTGCTTTTTTCTCATCACTTTTGGTTACTTTTTTCCCTTCAATTTTAGCATCTTTTTTGGTACCGGTATCGATTTTGGTGGCTTTTTTGTTATCTGTTTTAGCCAGTGTTTTGTCCTCGACCTTAGTTGCTTTTTTGTTAATGCCTTTATCTTTTTTGTCTTCATTTTTATCTTGCTTTTTTTCTTCAGCTTTAGTAGATTTTTTGTTTGCTACTACCGTGAAAACTTTTTTCTTCTTTTCTGTAGTATCCTCAGATTTGCTTGGCAAATCTTTCCGCTGTGCATCCGCAATGATTTGTTTCTGGCCATTTTTCATTTGTGCTTTAAGTTCTGCAGCTTCATTATCCTTAACAAAATATCAAAAACCAAATTACTGTACTTAAATGTCACAAATTATGTAGAAAAACAGCTCAATAATTTAGAGCAATTAAATTTTTGAATATACAGTGAATACACCTATATCGACACCTTAAGGGGATGAAAAAAAGTGTTCTAATAAGCAGTGTCAATACAGTCAAATTACTATAATTTGGTCCTAGATTGCAATTTTAGTTCAATTTCAATGTAAAGGTTTGACAAGCATCAAATGCCTCCTCTAATCAACATTGCCATTTAATTTTGTATTTGTGAATACATTTTGCTATGAAAAACCCAAAACAAGATTGTTAAACATGATGACAGTTGTAATTTACAAGCAACAAGTTCATAGTGGTACTTAAAAGAGGACTGAAGGAAAAATCGATGGAAGTTTCTAAAGTTAGGGCAATCATATTAGACAAGATTGGCATTGACACCATCCTTCTGACCTTGACACCATCCATATATCCTGGCTGAAATAAATCAAGGCAGCAAGGTCAAGAGTTTGAACCGATTCAATGGATAATGACCAAAAATTAGGCAGTGACAAATCCTAAAAAATTTAAAAGTATTTAAGCCTAAATTGCTGCCAGTACCTCTTTTTTCTGGTTGCGATTTTTTAAAGCACTTTCAGTCTTAGCATCTTCACCATGAGCAGCCCTTGCTTTTTTCACAGTAGCATCATCATTAGTATCAGCTAAAAGTGATAAATTTACTGCAATTAGTATAGGCAAAAGCCTAAATGAATTTTGATTTATTTTCTTTTACATGAAAAAACAGCTTGAGAAAACCAATAAAATGAGAAACTGATGGTCCTGGATCAACAGCAACAGATTAGATCACAAATAATATTTAGTAACAAAACTAAATATATCTCTGTTGTCATGCCAAAACACCATGAGGCACCCATGGCTGAAGTCCCTGATTGAAATCCAGAAGTGCTGATTTAAACTTTATATCTGTTAAATGATTTGCTTGAGCTCACAGTGCAAAAGTCATTAAATTTTCATAACTACAGAATATCATTTAAATATGACTTTTGCACCACCCCAAAATTGCAAAATACCACTTGGAAAAACGTAGCAAACCATCAAATTTATGGTGATTTGCCCACTTTAGGAAATTAATTCATATGCTTAAATGCTACTCCCAATGATAAAACAACTGATAAAAAGGGCTGACAGAAATATGTTTCGCTAGTCTCAATCCAACATGGTCTATGACTTTTAGGCATAAATGCCTAAACAATCATGTATGGGATGACTATGCACGGCCGATAATGCACCAAGACTTTAAGCCACCACAGCCAAATTTTAAACCACAAGAGGATTAGGTATGGATGATTAGAACCAGACCTTTAAGCAGCCAGAGCCAAATTTTCAAGTTTAGCAATTTTTGCATTATTTATATAGTTACATTTTTGTTTCTCTACACTTTCTTCATCGTAGCTTAAGCACATTAATTTTTATAAGATCATAAACATTTTACTACACAGTTTTTACTTTTGGACTTTTGTATGACTATCATTTTTTTGAAATTTCAAAGATTTACATTTTTGAGATCATATTTTATTTTAACATGATTATTTGGGGCAATATTTTGTTTCTAAGCCAAACGTTTACAACCAGCTGCCCTTGGTCAAAAATCTTGCGGCGCATGAGTGGCTTGTGTGATCTTTGACTCATGCAGTGGCCAACGTGACCTTTTGTGGTTATTTTTAGTCTAGCAAATAACACTTAGTTTCTCAGGAGCTATGGGTTCATCTCCCACATTCCTATTTATGATAGTTAAACTGTTGAAGTCTTAAACACAGTTAAAATCATGCAAAAATAAACATTTTGAGCTGTGATAAGTTTTTCAATTTTTTAGTACAGAATTAAAAAGTACATTGCTTGAAATTATTGCTTGAAAAAAAATGTAAAAAACAAGGATGTATATACTGGAAACATAATTATCTGTTTATCATGTGTATACTGGAACATAATACAAAAATTATATCTTAATCAAAAAGTATTCGATCTGTTTAATCTAAAAGTTTTTTTGTTTAAAGACTCCACCAAGCTAACAGTCTTTTTGATGTTTTTTACAAAGCGATTTAAATCCAGGCTAACTTCAAAGCTAATCTTGGCATGCAAGTTTTCTTTAGCATAAGGACCTCACCAGCAAGATGTCTTTTGTTTGCACTGCAAACTTTTTGCAGCAGCAATTTAAACTCGGAGACTTTGCAAAACTAAGAAGCATATTATAGCCAATTTTTAAGTGTGCAATAGCAAGTAGAAGCTGCAGCCATAGCTTAATATGTACCGGTAACGATACTTCATTCAGTCACTGCAGAGAGATGCTTTTCAAATGCCATGGCAAAGCTACAGCTAACAGTTCTACACAATTAAGCATTAAATTGCTTATTGGGTTATGCTTCCAAAACACTACATTCAATGTACTGCTTGATGCAATTTTAACATCGTTTTAAATTCTGTCTTTTAACATACCAGTGCTGGCACTCTTTTTTTTCTTTGATCCTAGTTTTTTCTTTTGATTTTCTCGTTTTTGCTTTGATACCTTCACTTTTTCCTGATCAGAAATTTCCAATTCATGACGTTTTTTTTCAATTACTGCTTCATACGTTGTTTCCTTCATACTAAACACAGATTTTAAAAAATTCTACGACGATGACAGTGCAATACTGCATAACTCTGGAGCAGGGCTGCAACAGTGCAACCCTAACAAAGTTTTTGCATCCCTTGAATAGTCTGGACTCTGGTAATAGAAGTTCGTTTGATTATTGCCTAGCAATTTTTTCATTAAAAAAATGATTTCGTCTGCAGAGCTGGCAGATTAGAAAGCAGCAAATTTAAGGTTGACTCCCACACACAGACATTGATTTTTTGCTGAAAAAAGCACATTCGAAGTGGGGGGAATTTTTTCTCCCATATGTTTTTTTAAAGTGTTTTTGTGGGCTTGACAAATAAGGCCTTTGTGTTCTTCCAACGATCCAGATTGATAGACGTTTAGTTGCAATCTTAAGTACCAGTACTATTTGTGTACTATTTGTCTATCAGTTGGTTGCATTGTGTTATTTTCAATTTTTCATGGTGACAATGTTTAGGTTTGCACTGCACACTGACTTTACGTTGCAACTTTGTCCAGTGTTTGTTCAAAATTAAATAGATTTAGTTACTAATGTAACAATGAAGGTATGGTGCAATAATGCCACTAAATTTTGATAACTACATATTTCTTAATTATCGCAATTTGTAAGGCCCAATCTAAACTGGGCAAAAAATCGTGAGCATATGAGTGTATCCTTAGGTTAATATATTAACCAACTGGCAGCTTGACATCTGGGAAGGTGGCATGCCAGGCACACCAAATTGCTGTTTAAAGTAAACTAAAAATACACTAGTAAGCTGAGGCTTTTACGCTCGATAAAGACCGAGCCTAATGAGTGTGGCAATTCTAGTTTTTCCCTAGGAAACCACTGCGATAACTGTTAATCACATGACATGACAACCCACAAAAATTTAAATGCTTTTGGCAAATTGCTACGCGTACAAAAGTCAAAGCAGGACATCGTGACGCGACCAGCGTGACGAGAGACAACTCACCCAGGGTATCTTGATACCTGATACATCTTGATGCCAGGGACATCCTGACGTCAAAAGCTCTAAACTTTTGCACTTCGCTTTTTGTTTTTCTTTTTCACACTACGCTTTTTTCTCAAAATCAATAACATTTGGTGATTGTGACGTAACTACAAAATTTACCATTAATTGCAAATTTTATAGGAATCTTTATTTTGCAGAAATAACTCAAAAGCAAGTTGTATTTTCGCAAAAATAATTTTGATAAAATTGAAAGCCAAGTTAGCGAATGTGTAAAAATCCTGGCATTAAGTATCAACGGATGACTGAGTGCCATGACTGAAAATAATATGTTTTGCTATTATTGAACAACCACGTAGATATTTCATAAATTATAATCTGTGTGGTTAATTAATAGAGAAAAATGCTCTAAAACGAATTGTATGTTAAAGAAAATATTACAAATATAATTTAAAGTCAACCGTACATCGAAAATAATTAATGCAGTGAATAAATTTATTATTTTTGCCTTTTATTACTGGATAACCAAGTTACAATTTCACAAGCATTTTCATAAAAAAAATTGTTTGTTTTACATCAGCAATAGTTTGTTGACAGACAACGTTTAAAATTAAATTTAAAATCATGACCAAGAATGAAAATAGATTGAAAATACAATAGTTTGTAATCATCCCATTTCCGAACAGGTGGTTGATTTCATTTAAACTTCAATTAATGAAGCTGTTAGTTTTTGCAATCACATTTTTAAACTTTGAATGACTTTGAAGATGAAACAACACCATTACACATTTTGTATCAGCATGCCAATTTATCGTAATTTCTCTGCTTGCAAAATCGAAGCATTCCAACAATAACAAGTTGCCAATCGAAAAACTCAACCATTAACAAGATATTAATTTCAATCAGCTCCGAAACTTTTCAGCTAATGAGTCGTACTTTGCTGTCTAAATCAGAAACACAACGCATTTGAGGTGCTTAAACACAATATATTTGAAACTTGTTTAATGCACGGTGATTGCAATATACAGGGTTTCCAAAAGTCTTGGGCAGATTTTGATGTTGAATATCTTAGAAACTATTAAGGATATAAAAATGCATCAGGTAAATTCAGGAAGCTTGTAATCTCAATTTTTAAATGGAATGTTCAACAATGTTCAATGTGAGCACCATTGGTCACACGACATGCATCAAGTCGATAGTCAAATTCTTGCCAAACATGTCCCATTAGGGTGGAGTGAAAAACAAAAATTTTTGAATTTAAAAAAGTGGCCTTGATATATGGCCCCAAATACCATATGAAATACTTCTATCACAATTTTGAGTTCTTGCACCCTCTAGTGGTCATGCAATTTCATCGAACAGACTTAAAATAGCCAATTTTGCCATATCTCACTAACCGCATATGCTAGAAAGCTAGTTTTTAGCTTAAAAGTTGCAGAAACAGCACATTTATATCTCCATTCGAAAGAACTTTGCCATAAAAACGCACAGAAAAAAATTACAGCCAAATTATTGATTACAGATTTACTGATTATTGATAAGTTTTCAGTGCTTAACTTCAAACGCATAGCAATTCACGTTGGCATTGAAAATAAGTCAGATGAGGTTTAAATTTATGTATATTTGCACTTTTAATGTGCCATGCTGCCTTACTATCAGCTTAAAATATTTCTTTAATGGCAATTAGCCTTTCTCCACTGGGCAGTATGCAGCACAGTATAGCAACAAATATTTAAAGTTCATGTTATTGCATCATTCAGTATTGGTTGGTTCTTGCATTATCATTTTATTTATGCTAAACTTGGGGAATTATGTGTAGTTAATTCAAAAAAATTTAGATTGTACAGTTCAATTCAAAAGCACTGGAAGATGCCAAAGTACAAAATTAGAATTAGAACAGCAATTTGTATCATGATTAGAAAAACTTCTAAAAGGTAGAAAATTTGACTATGTATTTAACGAACATTTGGATAGGCCTACCATTTTTTATTGTATTTTAGATACAGTACTATATACTGTACTTGCTGGCATAAATTTGGTTATTTCTGAAGCAGCATGCTTACTAAAAAAAGATCCAAGTCTAATGTTACTTGTACAAAGTTGTATGGGTGAGAAATTTTTCAAAGTTTTGATATTTCTGCCAAACATTTACCCTTGTGTTCTGTTTTTTGATCTTCAAAAAAAAGACAATTATTAAATGTCAGTTTTCAGCCACATTGAATTTCACATTGCTTTCTTTGTTTATTATCATAGCAAAAAATATCAAAAACTTTATCAGTATCTTGCAAGAAATAAGTTTCAAGCTCTTTGTATCGATCCGATCTTTTTAAGGTTTTTTCGAGTTTTTAGTTAAACCACTGAGGTTTAGCATTAGTTGATGGTTTTTGTGTTTTCGCTGCGACAGTAGACTTTGATGACTGTATAGTCGGTTTTGCTGTTCTAAATAATAAATTCTGAAATTCTTTGTGCAATACTCAGCTCATGAATAGAATAAACATTGCACCAAATCCGTCTGTAGTGAAATTCTTTCACAACAATTTGAGCTGTATCCAACTTCCTAAAGTGATTAAAGTTGAGAATACGCTCAAATCACTAGTTTCTTGGTTGGCAGCAATCCTGGAGGAAAATTATCAGAACTTTGACAAATTTTTCCCCCATACAACTTTGTACAAGTAACATTAGACTTGGATCTTTTTTAGTAAGCATGCTGCTTCAGAAAAAATCAAATTTATGCCAGCAAGTACAGTATATAGTACTGTATCTAAAATACAATAAAAAATGGTAGGCCTATCCAAATGCTCTTTAAATATATTGTCAAATTTTCTACCTTTCAGAAGTTTTTTTAGTCTTGGTACAAATTGCTGTTCTAATTCTAATTTTGTACTTTGGCATCTTTCAGTGCTTTTGAATTGAACTGTACAATCTAAATTTTTTTGAATTAACTACCAGTGGTGTAAAGTAATGAAACACTTTTACTTGAGTAGATTACTCAAGTAGCTTTTTCCAGTAACGAGTACTTTTTGAGTAGTTTTTTTGTGGCTACTTTTACTTTTATTTAATTACTTTTAGAGTGAAGTAACGCTACTTAAGTAGTATTTTGATTCAGAAAAGTAGAAAGTACTATAATTTTAAATTTGAACAACAAATTCGTCAGAGTGGTTGACTTTTCTACCAGCAATTGTTCAATTTAGTTATTTGTCTTTTGCTCCTTTTTCAGCTGGCAACTCTTGCATCACAGGTCAGACCACTGACTCTGTCAGACCATCATAGTGACTGCAGCATTGCCTTTTTTCCACGTGTGCGCGTACGTATCAGATTCACTCTGGCGAAAAGCCGCTCAATGTTCAAGACAGTTTTAGTTTCACATTTCGTGTTTGGTGTCTGCTCTTTACCGCATACTGACATAGATGTTTACTCTATTAAAAGTAACTCATGAAAGAAGCAATTAGACAAATAAATTTTGCCAAAAATGCGTCCTATAGTGACTGAATGTTTCTATTGCTAAATTCTAACTTACAGAGTGAGTCAAAGATCACACACCATATATGCCATAAACGTTTATTGTACGGTACTCCGATATATTGTGCAATGTAATCACAAAATGTCTTCAATATGACGATCAATTTTGTCCAAGTAGAGACCTTGACTATCTAAATGGGCTATCTACAATGATTTTGTGTGATTTAGTGACATAATGTTCATTAGGCTTCTGCCTACCTTCACATGTTGTGAAATAAATTCAATTAAAAAAATACACAATAATTTTGATTAATTAATTCACAAAAAGTTATCGCAAAATACACGGAAATAGCTATGATGCAAACTTTTGGCCCACCCTTTAGATACAGTAGATCATTATACACTAATAAAACACATCTAGAATGTTGTTAAAGTTTAGCATAATTTAACAATGACAATGAGTATTTGAGCAAAGATTTTGTAAAATGATTCCATGTAAATTCTGCGCGCCATGATTTTCAAATCTCAAAATTTTGCTGTTGTTGTTCTTTTTGATTAATTGTCTTGAATATAGTAACAAAAAGCTTGCAAAAATTAATAATTCATGACTTCTTGAGAGAATGAGGGGTTAGAAGACCAAGCGCTATGTGACAGTGATTTGAAGGTATCGACCAATTGTCTGTCATACTTGTCGATCGGATACTTTGTTTATTTTGCTTGAATACTTTTAGAAATACTTTTACTTGAGTAGTTTTAAACCGACTACTTTCTACTTTTACTCAAGTACTTTTTTTGGTCAGTGCTTTGTACTTTACTTCAAGTAGTTTTTTCGTCAGTAACGAAACTTTTACTTGATTACAATTTTTGAGTACTTTTTACACCACTGTAACTATACATAATTCCCCAAGTTTAGCATAAATAAAATGATAATGCAAGAACCAACCAATACTGAATGATGCAATTAACATGAACTTTAAATATTTGTTGCTATACTGTGCTGCATACTGCCCAGTGCAGTAAGGCTAATTGCCATTAAAGAAATATTTTAAGCTGATAGTAAGGCAGCATGGCACATTAAAAGTGCAAATATACATAAGTTTAAACCTCTGGCCCTGACGCGACGATGGCTCTCAGGTCATTACAGAGGTTGGTCTACCAAGGGCTCCTGCTTTGGCTGGACTCTGGGAAATGGCTCTGACGCGACTGCCAGGTCACCAATAAAGCGGTCGTTGCCTCTGGCGGGAATTCCGGGGTAGTGGGCGGCAACTGCTGTACAATAACAGAATCCAATCAGTATGGCTCTAAACAGGGGAAATGGAGATTGAAGTGACTTCTGCTCCTTGCTGCAGACTGTCTTTGTTTCTGACTTGTCTTTTATGAAAAGTCAAACCAAACAAGCGAAAGCTGAGATGCTACCTCTCACCCATGAATAACTGAGTAAAACCATACCAATAAAAGCCTGAGATTGCTCTCGGCTTGAACGAACTTCAGATCTGAGCTCTGAATTTAGAATGAGCCAAAAAGAATCTGACGGGAGTATATAAATAAATGGCTATTCCATGGGTTAGAGGCGATTACACATCAAACATCAAAGAATTAATTGTCACTCTAATTTGGGGGAGGAACCGTTCTGACAGTAAACATCAGTTGCGCTGGCGATTTCCTTACTGTTTTAAGCAGTATGTTAGGTATCAACATGTTTCGAAGAGAATTTGCGACACATTAAACAAGTTTTGACACTTCAAAGAAAAAATAGTTTGCTTTCAAGTACGTCCTTGGTTGACCTGGAAAAATTGCGACAAAAATGTCAAAAGCTGCGAAATAATAATTGGTAGTAAATTTATAAAGATATTAGTGGCGTTTGGACCAACCTCATCTGACTTATTTTCAATGCCAACGTCAATTGCTATGCGTTTGAAGTTAAGCACTGAAAACTTATCAATAATCAGTAAAGCTGTAATCAATAATTTGGCTGTAATTTTTTTCTGTGCGTTTTTATGGCAAAGTTCTTTCGAATGGAGATATAAATGTGCTGTTTCTGCAACTTTTAAGCTAAAAACTAGCTTTCTAGCATATGCGGTGAGATATGGCAAAATTGGCTATTTTAAGTCTGTTCGATGAAATTGCACGACCACTAGAGGGTGCAAGAACTCAAAATTGTGATAGAAGTATTTCATATGGTATTTGGGGCCATATATCAAGGCCACTTTTTTAAATTCAAAAATTTTTATTTTTCTCTCCACTCTAACGTCCCATCATTGCATTGTCAATGGTGAAACAGATTCTGTTATTTATGCTTTCAGCTCATCCACGTCTCTAGGAATAGGGAGCACATAGACCAATCCTTTCACGAATCCCCACAAAAAGAAATTGTATGGAGTGAGATATGGAGATCTGGGTGGCCAGTACATGAATCATGATCATTCTGCCCAGACCATCCAATCCATCTGTCTGGCAGTGTTGTGTTCAGAAACTGTCTAACCTTGAGACTCCAGTGCAGTAGCGCCCCATCCTGTTGGAAAATAAAGTCACCAGACTCATTCTCACTCAAGTTATCCATTAACCAGTTTTCACAGCATTTTGAAGTACGTCTGTTTCTGAACGCAACACTGCCGGACAGATGGATTGGATGGTCTGGGCAGAATGATCACGATCTCATGTTCTGGCCACCCAGATCTCCATATCTCACACCATACGATTTCTTTTTGTGGGGATTTGTGAAAGGATTGGTCTATGTGCTCCCTATTCCTAGAGAAGTGGATGAGCTGAAAGCATGAATAACAAAATCTGTTGCACCATTGACAATGCAATGCTGGGACGCATTTGGGAAGAATTTGACTATCGGTTTGATGGGTGTCGTGTGACCAATGGTGCTCACATTGAACATTGCAAGTAAAATTGAGATTACAAGCTTTCTGAATCTACCTGATGCGTTTTTATATCCTTAAAAGTTTCTAAGATATTCAATGTCAAAATGTGCCAAAAACTTTTGGAATACCCTGTAAGTAATATTAAAAGTTGAGCTTTAATTTGCAACAAAACTTTAAACCACTGTAAAATGGTTATATGTAATTATTATTTTCAAAAGAAAGGTACAACGAAGTTGTAGCATTAGGAAATCCATCCAAGCTGAGTGGGGTGCAGTAATCATGTACTATGGAAAGGGACACCATTTAAAAGGTACATTACAAAAGCAATCGAACAAACATCAGAATTCACATAAGCCATTACTAAAAACAGACAAAAAAATTACCAGTTGCATGCCTAAGACAGCTGTTTTGCCTAATTTTAAGGCTCATCAGTTAGGCAAAGCCAGGCCAAAATGACATATATTATCGTTTACATGTCGTCCGAAAAAAAAAAAAAAAATTCGAGAAAATGATTACTTTTTTTTTCAGAAGTTTTATCACAGTAATATTTGTCATTTTGGTCATGCTTTGCCTAACTGATGAGTCTTAAATTAGGCAAAACAGCTGTCTTACGCAGGCAACTGGTAATTTTTTTGTCTGCTTTTAGAAATGTCTTATGTGAATGTTGATGCTGTTCGTTGTTCGATTGCTTTCGTAATGTACCTTTTAAATGGTGTTCCGTTTTCAAATTATTCTTTTGTTTACTGCAAAAAATGAAGATAATGAAGATGATGATGCCACCTGTAAGCTTTTTTCTCTATAAATTAGAGCATTTTTCTCTATAAATCAACCACACAAATTATTAATTATGAAATAACTACGTGGTCTTTTAATAATAGCAAAATAATTATATTCAATCGCCGCATTCGGTCCTCGTTAGAAACTTATCACCAAGATTTTTACACATTCGCTTACTTGGCTTTCGATTTTATCAAGTTTAAGTTTGTTTATCGACGCCACAAAATAAACAAAAAACAAAAACAGAGTATGCATAATGTTATTATAAGCGAAGAAAGCAATGCCTAAGTGACAGTGAAGGAACTGTGAGAGCTTTGAGTCTGCTGCCACTCTGGGAAGCCGTAATAAAAAAATATGGTGTCTTTTTTCAAGCTACAAAGAATTGACGTAAAAAAACACAGAGAAGAAAAATTAAAAAGACACAAAACAAAACAAAACAAAAACACAGAACAAGAGCTACAACAGTAATGTGCTGGCAAAGAGATACTAAAATTTAGTATTTTTAGAAAATATTTAGATAATTCAACTTCTAATTTTTAGAAGGTTATATACGGGTAATATACAAACGTTATTCAAGTCACTACTTTATAATTTAAAAATATAGAGACAAGAAAATTATCACATGGAGTTCAAAAGAATTTGTTTGGTTTCTTTCAAAAACTTTTCTAAATAATAGGTCTCTAACATTATTGGAAATGGAATTCCAAATTTTTGCAACAAAATATTTAATTGATTGTTGCGTTCTTTTGTTTTGTAAAGAGGAATTGTTAAATTCGAGGATGCAGTAGTACGAGTTTGCTGACTGTGCGAGAATGTGGCCACAAAGTGAAATATTACTAAAATTTGGAGTTAGATGCTGATTGAGTTAATTATATATGAATTTGGCAGTCTCAAATTTATGTGAATTTAGTAGATTCAACAAGTTAAACTTTTGATAAAGAGGCAAAACATTTTGGTACCATCCACTTCCTGTAACATCATGTGGAACTTTGTTTTGAAGTGTAATTAATTAATTTGGAGAGATAGATTGGATATGTGTTTTCCCAAACTATGAATGCAAATGCACCAACGTATAATACAGCTTAAACAATGCATGCTTTGGTAGATAATTTTTAAGTTTATTTAGAATTCAACTGAGCACGACACCTTCTTTTCTAAATGTTTAATGTGTTTTTGAAAATTTAGTTAGTCGTCAATAAAAACACCAAAATATTTAGCACTGCTTACTACTTTAATTGATCCTGCCGCATAGCTACGGTTCATTTTGTCTGGTGAAGAATGGAGTTTCGATTTTATTATAATAGCACTAGATTTAGCTGTATTTAATGTTAGTTCATTAGCAACGATCTAACTATATTGGCTTTTGCTAGCTCTAAGTTTAGAGTATTCCAACTTATTTGAAGTATTTGCCTTAACTAAACTGCAGGTGTCATCAGCAAAAAGTTAGGAAGTGCTACTAACACAGTTGGGTAAATCATTTATGTAAAGTAAAAATAGTAGTGGCCCTAGAGATGAGCCTTGAGGGACCCCTATATGAGTATTGGACTTTGAAGAATGATTATCGCAAACTATTACACCTTGAGATCTGTTTGTGCAATCTGATTCAAAAAAATTATTTACAACACCTTGAATGCCATAATGGCTTAATTTTGCAAGTAGTATTTTATGTTAAAAGGTATCAAATGCTTGGTTAGATCCAATAGCAGAAGACCTGTAAATTTCTTATTTTCCACATTATCAAAACAAGTTGAGATTATATCCAAAATAGTATGAACAGTTGCTTATTTTGGTCTAAATCCATACTAAGTCGGACACAACACTGAGTTGAAATCAAAAAAACCGATCATTCAAGAGTACACAATTTTTTCCAAAATTTTTAAAAAACAGAACAGTATCGACATGGGTCTATAGTTAGTTCATTTTCATCTATCACCAGATTTAAACACAGGCACAACTTTGGCTTCTTTTAAACACATAGGATGGAATAGGATGTACTACATATAAAAATAGGATGTACTGCATGTGTTAAATCAGATAGGATGTACTACATGACCTGTGTTGAGTCGTTATGACAATATGATTAATAGTCATTTGCAATACATTTGTAACTCCAGTACATTTGTCTACCAGAAAGTAAACTCCATTGCTAGAAATTGTGTTTAGATAATTCCTTCATTATTCAAAGTGGAAATGACATTAATGTTGAAGTCGCCACATAGCTAATATTGTTTATTGCTCAATAGATCAAATTTTTTATTAAGTGCAATCAAAAAATTGTTAACATCTTCTTTAGGATGGCGATAAATTACACCTATAATAAACAAATTGTTTTCAATTTTGTTAGATATTCTCAGACAAATGTTTTTGCAATTTAAATTCAGTTTATTTTTATCTTAAGGGGTCACGGTTGATACCTAGTTAGGTTATGATTTGTTAAAGGTGACAATTTAATTTTAGTTTCAGACAGGAATAAAATATTCGGCGGATAAGGTAGTGTTAGTAGCAATTCATGGTTTAGATTAATCAGATTTTTTTGAAGGGATCTAATGTTGACATGAAGCATAAATAATTTTATTTCTTTTTGAGCTACTGGCAATTTTTGACCAGGTTGATGATACTGACAAGGTTTTAATTTTTTAGTCAACACTTCATACACGCAAGTCTTTTGGTCAGTTTTTGTGTTTTCGAAATCATTAAGTTCATCTGCATTAGCGTTCATTTTATATAGATCATCATTTGTATAAGCCATGTTATTAACAACAAATTCAGCATCACTCATCACAAAACATAACAGTAAACAAATCACTACAAACATTGGACCACAGTAACTTTACAAATTGTCTAGATCATACTTGGTTAAGACTGTCTGCTTTTTCGCCTTCATGAATGAAAGTTTGGTCGTTTGAAATCCAGATAAACTTGTAATTGAGTTCTTTTGCTTTTTGCTTAGCCAACAAAAGAGACGCTTATGACCCTGGGTTAAATTCTCATTCACATATAATTTGCTCACACCATGAACAGGAAAGTCACTGATATCTTTCACTTTCATTCTGTTCAAATACATTTCATTTCGTTTTTGTCAGCTAATGAAGCGAACTATTATTCCAGGATGACCTCTAGTTTCAGTACTTTCGATGTTCGGTCTTGGGCGTTTGACAGGGAGCCGATGTGCGATAGATGTATCGTTTGCAATTAGATTAACCTCAAGTCTACTTGCCAAGGATAAAATGATTTCCGTTACGTTTTCGTTTTGAACTTGAGAAATGCCTTCAAATATAAAATTTGTCTTTATTGAACTGTTAAAGTTCATCTCCTTTTAGTTCTTTATTGTTTCTTGTTTTTCAAGATCATTGGTGCAATGGTTTAGTTTCCTGATTTCTTGCCTTTGCTTGTCATTTACCTTCACCACATTGTTATAGTTTTTATTGAGACTGGGTCATTCCATGTCAACTGATCCAGGCCATGCTACCCTCCCTCTTTGATTTTGATATAAATTTGTATGTTTGTAGAACTTTTGATGCTATTCCAAAAAAAAAAAAAGAAATCGGTAAACAGTAGCAAAAGATATGAATGTTTAAATTTTGGAATTTTGTGATCGCTCAAGCAGAAAAAATTGCCAAAATTTAGGCATACAATTTGAATTTATACAAGTGATTAGGGGTGTTCTTTTCAAGATTTGTTCTCCAAATCCTGCTGAACACATATTCAGAGGTCGTTTGACCTTTGTAACATCTTGAGTTGACCTTGGACCTCTTGTTTAATATTGTCAATTTCAAAAATCGCGAGTGACAAAATTTTGATTGCTTTTATCTCATTGTTGACAGGGAGCATCATCAAGTGTAAGGTATCATATGAAAGGTCTTGACAAGGGCTATCAAACAAATATTAAAATTTTGGGTTTATTGTTTCTAACATGTGATAAAATGGTTGAAGATCCAAAACTAGAAAAACTCATAATCTGAGAAAAATTTTGCATTGGGGCACTAGTAAAGAAGTAGCTAATGATGGTCAGATGGTATCATAGGTATTAAACGTTAGGTCATTAGTGTATATTGATTGTGTAAAATATGAATAATTTAATATGTACATATCATAAAGAGTTTTTCCAATTCCACAGAAAGATTGTTTGCCCTTGTAGATCATTGGTTATCACTGCATAAAGTGCACACATCAGACCAGTGCTCACAGTGGCTGAACATCAGCATTTAAAAAGGCATTTCGATCGAAAACATTTTTGCTTGGTTATCTCTCAAAACTTTTTTACAAATCTGAGGAGTGAGGACTTCAGCAAATTTGAGCTTTGTATTACCTTCTGTTCCCAAGATTTGACAATACAGAATAGAATGCAAATTTCCTCTTATAATTTCGCTAAAAATGCCAAATCTACAAACAAAGTTTCAAAAAGTTACTGCATGTTTATTATTAGTAACTCTGCATAAGTGTTTTTGTCAAAACAAAATAAAAAACCAGAACTGTTTTTTAAGTAAATTCAAGCCAACTTGCCCAAAACTTTTCTGTCACAATACTGGCAAAATGGCAACAATGAAAGAAGTGGAAAATTGATGACTTTTAACTGCAATATCTTGTAAACAGCAAGACGCAAAGAAGTTCAAATTTGGTGAAAATAGATTTTAGGCTTTTTCCAGCATTTTGGTTAACAGTGAAAAACTTTAATTGAAGTTGAATACCCTTTTAAGAATGGCTATTCAACCAATTTAATTAAGCAGGTGTCAACTTGACTAAAGTCTCCTGAAAAAGGCTACTAGGTGAAAATGAAACTAGAGTAATTGCAGTAAATTCAATTCAAAAAATTTACAAAGGTTGATAAGTTTTAATTTACACATACTTTCATTATAGGCAGAATCAAGCAAGGATAAGATTACTAATACATAGAGCAATTTGATAGCAGACAACATTAACTGAATGAACTCGCTTATTTTTGTAAACTAAAACTTAGTATACAAAAAGTTGCAGCTCTTCTATCTTCTTCCACCAGTAAATACTGTATGTGTCAAATATAAATTATGCCCAAATGCTTGTAAAATTTGAACCAATGAGAAATTAATTTTGCTTGACTACCCTGCTTGCAAAAGATATAGAGATAGACAATTTAACTGACCTGGAAGAAAATTTATATCAGAGCACAGTATCGCGTTTCAGTTTTCATATAAATGATACAAAAATTACCAAAACTTTTAATACTTTTTTCAGTTCACGTTCAGTTGATGCTCTGCCTAGTTTGCACCAAATCAAATTGTTATTAAGCACTACCGGCACTGATGATTAGTGGTGCACCCAGGGGGGGTCGGGGGTTGAAACCCTCTTTTTGGAACTCAAAAAACAACGTAATTTTGTTAAAAGAAAAAATTATGTTGTTTTTTGAGTTCCAAAAGGAGGGTTTTAACTGTGAATTTTATAGTTATAAATTTGTTGACATAAAGCAGTTTGTAACACTTTGCCATATATACTTTTTACTAAATAATCACTTAAGTTGTGGTTAATCACTTAAGATGTTGTTTTAGGGCTGTAATTTGATTCTGCAAGATAAGATGTTGTTTTGGGGCTGTAATTTGATCCTGCAAGATATTTACCAAGCAATTGAGATTTTTACATTTATTTCAACTACAATATTGCTTCTACAGTATTTAACTACAAGACCGATATGTTGTGTAACTATGTGTATTTGTTATATCCATTGAATAATGGGTAATATTACACCCAATCATAAACTTCTGAGCAGAACAGAGCTTGACACTCAAAAGAGAGAGACACAATTTAGTGAAAAAAGTCGTCCTTGCATAAAAAAAAACAACTAAGCCAAATCCACTTTTGCAAAAAAAAGCAAACCAATCCACTGTTTGAAGACAAAAACCACAACAAAATTGCGTAAAAAACGTCCAGATTTTATTCTGCAAACGTATTCAGGAACTTAAAAGCAACTTTTAATAACGTCAGAGCTATCATTTCCACATGACTTTTTCTATTTTTTTGCATTAACCTTATAGAATTTTAGGTGATTTTGCAGCATCGTACATCACAACAACCCATTGTCTATTTTAGTGTCATCAACCTCTATTATATACCATCACATTTTAGTTTTTCTTCAATTTAGCATAGATTCACGAAGAGAGCTGGATGAAAATGTTCAATCTAAAACAGCCTCTTTCAAGACTTTCCATTACTCCAAGACTGGAAATTATAGCTCCAATGCTAATGAAAGCTATTTTGAAATTCTGTGCCAATAACAAGCTTTTTGAATTAAAAAACATATGATTTAAATTTTTTAAGCCAAATTTGCCATCTTTCAGCATTTAAACATATTTTGGACTAGACCAGTAAGTGTGCGAGGCTGATTGGACTGAGCAAAATAAATTCTTTCAAACTCTTCCAAATCTTAGTAATTTAGCTTTTTCTAAT
This sequence comes from Trididemnum nubilum, assembly GCA_963965965.1. NCBI lineage: Eukaryota > Metazoa > Chordata > Ascidiacea > Aplousobranchia > Didemnidae > Trididemnum > Trididemnum nubilum. The sequence goes on from OZ014474.1 coordinate 25,999,909, forward strand.
TGCTTCAGACATGTTCAAAAACATCATCCAAATTGCATTAAAAAGGCTTTTTTTCTGAAAAATTGCAAGAATTGCCGAGTAAGCCCCCAGTTCAAAACGTCTTCCAAACAGCATTAAAATGCCTTTCTTTTTCTGAAAAATTGCAAGAATTGCCCAGTGGCTATCTCAGTAATTCTAATTGTTCTAAAAACATGCAAAAAGTCATCAAAATGGCTATTTTTTTCTGAAAAATTGCAAGAATTGCTCAGCAGCTGGGGCTTTGCCCCCAGGTCCCCATCTCAGTTATTTAGCTTTCTCTAATTGCTCTAAAAACGTTCAAAACGTCATCCAAATGATGTTAAAATGGCTACTTTTTTCTGAAAAATTGCAAGAATTGCCCAGCAGCTGGGGGTTTCACGTCCAGGCCCCCAGAGGGATAAATTGTTATCTTGCATGCAATCTTCACAACCAACAATTTTTATTACAAGGTTTTTGAATAAGTAAATGCTGTAACAATGCAACTATTACCGCGAAACCTTGTTTGACCATAACTAAATTAACTACAATTGGGTACTGGTTGCTTTTTGAAAAATTCAAACCCCCCTTCTCTTTAAAAATTTCTGGGTGCAGCCCTGCTGATGATCATCATTTTGGTATAAACTTTTTCCAAACTTAGTCAAGAAGTAGATTAACAAACAAACAAACAAACAAAAAAAGAAATGAAGCAAGTCATAATCTGTGATGTTGTTTTCTTATAGTAAGTCAATTTCACCTCACAGCATTTATAGCCCAAGTAGAAGATGAAAAAGCAACTCAATACAAAAAGTAATTTTACAGTAATTATAACAGCATTGAGTTTGTAATGATTTAATTTTCCAACAATTTCATCACAAGTTAGAAATAACCCAAAGATTTTATTGGTTTGTTTGATAGCCCTTGTCAAGACCTTTCATATGATACCTTACACTTGATGATGCTCCCTGTCAACAATAAGATATAAGCAATCAAAATTTTGTCACTCGCGATTTTTGAAATTGACAATATTAAACAAGAGGTCCAAGGTCATCTCAAGATGTTACAAAGGTCAAACGACCTCTGAATATGTGTTCAGCAGGATTTGGAGAACAAATCTTGAAAAGAACACCCCTAATCACTTGTATAAATTCAAATTGTATGCCTAAATTTTGGCAATTTTTTCTGCTTGAGCGATCACAAAATTCCAAAATTTAAACATTCATATCTTTTGCTACAGTTGACCAATTCCAAAAAAAATTATTTTTTTGGGGGAATAGCATCAAAAGTTCTACAAACATACAAATTTATATCAAAATCAAAGAAGGAGGGTGGCATTTTTCGACATTTCTGGATCAGTTGACATGGAATGACCGCCTATTATGTTGACCACTGAGAAATTCCTGCCTTTCCCGCAGTTGAGCAATCTCACCTTTTTAAATCTATAATTTCACTTTGCAGAGGTTAAGTGGCTTCCAATACCATTTTATGAACTAAATCTTCTAGTTGATTTTTGGTTAGCTGTAGAATTTTGTCTCCATTGTTGCTTTTCTTACGGTAACATGGCACAGTCAGCTTCTAATATAAACCAGCAAACCAAAACTGTTCACCAACTTTGTTGAAATGCTCAATGCAGCTTACTTGTTTTGAGCACATAAAGTACAATTGCCCAGCTTGAATGCAAAGCTCAAATAAATTTTTTTGTCGCAAAAAATATTTTTGCAAAAATACAACTCTCTTTTGAGTTGTTTTTGCAAAATGGAGATTCCTATGTAGTTTGCAATTAATGGTAAATTTTATACTTATATCACAATAACCAAATCTTAATCGTTTTTAGAAAAAAAGCGTAGCGTAGAAAAGAGAAAAGGAGAAAAAGGAAAAAAAGCAGAGTGTGAAACTTTAGAGCTTTTGGCATCACGATTCCCAAGGTAAGTTGTCTCGTGTCAGAATGTCACAGACTGTGCAAAAGCACATCGTGTTTAAAAATTCTCAGCCTTATAATTACACAACGTTGCTGAGATGTAAACTCTGCAAAATCGCAACGCAGGACATCCTGATGTGATTCATCAAACACAAGACAGCTTATCCTGGGAATCCTGATGCCAGGGACATCCTGATGCCAAAAGCTCTAAACTTTCGCGCTTCTTTTTTTTTTTCGAAAACAATTCAACACTCATAGGTTGTGACATAAACAACACATTTTTCGTTAATTATCAACTTTATACGAATCTTTTTTTTTTTCAAAACGCTGAAAATGTAAAAAGCTCAAAAGCAAGTTGTTTTTTTAAAACATTTTGCACATTTTGAAAATATTTTTTAATTAAAACCCAAAGCCAAGTTAGTAAATAGGTAAAAATGCGGGCGATAAGTTTTAAACAATCACCAAACACTGCAACTGAAATTAATAGAGCTTGCTAATTATTAAATGGCCACATAGATATGTTCATGAAAAACAATTATAACTACAAAATTAAAAATTGTAATTAGCAAAATATATTAATTTCCATCAAGTGTTCAGTGATTGTTTAAAACTTATCACCAGCATTTTAACCGATTTAAAACTAGGCTTTGGATTTTTATCAAAAATATTTTTGAAATATCAAAAATACTACTCACTTTTGAGCTTTTTGTGTTTTCAGCGTTTTGAAAAAAAGACTCTTTAAAGTTGATAATTAACAGAAAATGAAATACTTACATCACAACAACTAAGTACTAATTGTTTTGCAAAGCGCAGTGCAAAAAAAAAGCAAAGCATGAAAGTTTAGAGCTTTTGGCACAGGATATTTCAGATGTCAGGATGTCCCTAGCATCAGGATTCGCGAGATGAGTTGTCTTGCATCAGAATGTTGCAGACTGGAAAATTAATCAACCTTGCAAAATATTTTCTTGCACGCACATTTGGTGAGCACGAAATTAGACATCTGAACCCAGCAAAACATTTTTATTTTTAAGACATACAGTTGCCACTTCAAGTGTAGTTTGCACTTAGCATACAAATTTTAAGCATTCGAGCATATCCTTTGTTTCAATCATCTACAACGCATGCTGGCAAGATGGTATGCTGACAACAAGTGCATCAAATTTTACTTTGAACAAAGAATAAAATCGCCTGCTCATAAATTACGAATTTACGCCAAGTGTAGACCTTGTCGTAAAGATTTTTCTGAGTTTATGTGGAAATCGAAGCCAGATAGCATAAAAATGCTTATTGATATCTAAAGTTTCTTGTTAGGATGGCAGCATGGTATGTCTAAAATTTGAACAAGGCATACTTCAATGCAACAAAATGAAAACAAAGTTTGCATTCCTATCTACATACTTTTCATTGGATGGTATGCTCTAAATGTACTGTACTTGAAAGGTACAGTACGTAGGACAATTAAAAGATGATATGCTCTAAACATACTACAATTAAAGGATGATATGCTCTAATACTTGAGAGGCACCGGTACAGTAAAATTTTTCGAAGTTAACGTTTTCTGCGCTTCAAAAAAGGTTTAACTGTATACATAATTATTCCAGAATAGGATTCATGAATATCAGTTTTGCCAAGTTTGGACCTGTTCAACTCATATGATGTCTCCAAACATAGTATGGTACAGTACATTAGTAACCATATTTAAACAGCGTACTAAAGTACCCTACCCTGATAAAAAGCACATACCAAACAAGCGCACTGGCGTCAATTTCAGGGGCCACATACTAAGGTCTTCGGAAAAACACAAACATTTGTGTTTCAGAAGTCATTCGAGTTTCAAATTTTTATTTGGAATACATTTTAACAAAATTTTTTGAAAGTTTGAAATAATGTTTTTCGTAAAATTTGAACTCCATTTGTTTTGTGATCGACTTTTCCTTGAAAAAAAAAAACGTAGCAAGAGAGACAGAGATTTATTTATAACTAACATAAACAAAAAAACTAAACAAATGCAATGCGAGATAATTGGAAATTAGAAAATGGAAAATAAAACGCGGTATTTAAATGTGAATTTTATAATATTTGTTAACAAAGGAGCTGAAAGTGATCGTAAATGTCTTTGGTCAAACAGCTCCTAATTAATAAATTAACTATTTTGAATTAAAAATCAAATAATTTATTTTCCTAGCAGCACGAGCAAGGCATCTAGAGTTTAAATAAAAGTTCCTAAACCAAATAGCTTTTATGATTTTTACAGAATTTCTTTATCGTTTGTAGTTTTATTTCTTTTTCAATGTTGTTTGAAATTTTTATACCTGCATATTTCAATGATTTTTGAAGCCTGAACATTCTAAATTTGGGAAAATAGTACGTGCGATTTAGATTACTCCTTGTTGAATAACGATGAATATTTGATGGTTTTACAAATTGGCTGTTGAATGCTGACGGAAGTTTTAAATTATCGCATCTATGCATCAAAATTTCTTCTTTAATTTACATAAATCATGAATTTTAGAATAAGGTATGAGGACGGAATGTGGTCATATTTTCTACTTCCAATTATAGCTCTTATAGCGTTAATTTGCAGTCATTGTAGCTGCTTTTGTGCATCACAAGAAATGTGGAACCTTAAATTGCCAATTCATCCAGTAAATGAGGTTGGATTAATGCGTAATAAAATGTAATCATTGACTCAACTGGCAGAAACCTTCTTACTTTCGATAACATACCTGTTGCTCTCACAATTTGTTTTGTAACCTTATTAATAAGTGGTTTAAAATTTTGGTGTACAACTTTTAGGCATGGGACGTTTAGGCACTGCCGACTATGTGCCAGGACTACTAGGTATCGGGACTTTTAGGTGCTAGAGTTTTTTTCCAAACTTTTTTTTCAAAAACTTTTTTAATTTTTTTCTTAAAAAAGTTTTCTTTTTAACAAACATTTTCTTCAAGAAGTATTATTTTCAAAGAAAAAGTTAAAACAAAAACAAAAAAAACAAAAAAAAACTGTCATTTAAAACATTTTTTTTTTGTTTCAAATAAACAATTTTTTTAGTTTTTATTTTTCTAAAACATAGTCTCATTTTCAAAAACATATTTTTATATTAAATAAAGCTTTTTCCAAAAAAAAAAGGTTTTTCAAACAAAAAAGTTTTACTTCGATTAAAATGTTAATACCTTCAACACTTTTCATCTGACATTTGTCAAAAAAAAGCGTCAGAATCTAGGGTTTTTTTTCGGTCATTTGTCGATCATTGACCGATTTTTTTGCGCAATGACCGAAATATTTTTGGTCTGTTCGGTCATAATGACTGAAAACTTTTTCACCACGACCAACACAATATTTGTAGGTTCGTAGCATTACGAGCGAATTAAAAAAAAAAAAAACTGCTGTTGGTACTTCTTTTCTCTTAAACAAGTATTGCTTTGAAGCACTTTTCTTATCTGTGCATGCTGCGAATGTCGGAATTGATGTAGTAGGCCTACGCGTTGAAAGACCAGAAATCAAAAAACGTATAATTTTTATCGAAAAACAGTTATTATTTCATCGCACTCGTTAATGAATAAAGCAGAACGATAACTTCAAAGTGATTTGCTACAAAAAGGTAAGTGATAAAACAAAAAATAATATAAACTTGTGGAGCGGTTGATAAAAATTTTAGCACTGAGTTTATTCAGATCAGTTCACTCTATTTAGTCCTAAAAGTCAGAACAAGATTGCATCTCAACTGACAGGAGTATGCTGAATGGTTCTAGTAAAAGAGAACTGGAGCCCAGAAACAAGAAAACAAAATTTTGCAGTAAGCAGTCGAACTTGAGTTCATTTTTTTGAATCACCAAGTAGCGAAGATGTCGTCAAAGCCAAATCTAGTTCGTCTTCAACTTTAACGCTGCGCGTTATAGAAGATGATAGCAATTCGATTTTAACGGTCACTCACAAGAGCGTCGGCAGAAAATTTTTCAGGGGGGGGGCAAAACGAATTGAGCCAGTATTAAGTACCAAAAACGAAATAATTTTTGAAATTTGGGAGGTTTTAGAGAGAGTGTGTGAAAATCCACGGGGAACCATGGCCCCCTGTTGCCAACGCCCTTGGTCACTCTAGATGATGAACAAACAGAGCAAGGTTCGTCCTAAGTAAATTCTTTAATATTTTTATTTAAGTTGTAAATCACGTGCTTAATAATGTAATAAGTTCATACCACTGCACAAAGCATTGAAGACAAATAATATTATGCAGTAACAACAGCTACAAACTCGTTTCAATCTATATGCGAGTTCAAGTTTTGAGATTCTTATTTTTATTCTTTCTCGAGTTTGGCAAACATGTCAAATTTTTCGAGTTCAATTTAGTTTTGTTAAAAACAAGCAATAAAATTAAAATCCAGCTTGCTGAAGTCATTGCCCTAGCTAAGTTTTGCAAAATTAGCCCTAATCCAATCGAAACCGAAGTGCTAGAAGACAAATGGTGCAATTTTAAGTTTGAAGTTTTATGGAATTGTCGTCATGCTGATGAAAATTGGCGAACGATTTCGACAATTGCTGCAGAACAGGAATTGGATTGGCCCTTTCTTTCCACGATTGCCAGAGCAATACCGGTACTTAGTTTCAATGCTGAAAACGCAACTGTAGAACAAGGTTTTAGTCCTTTGGCTAGACTAAAAACGTCCCCAAGAAATTGTCGACTATCATTCACTTGTGACAATTGATGCGACTACGCTTGAATGCAAGATCGTACAAAACTTGCGTTTACAGTTTGGCATACAACCATAGGTAAGCAAGTTAATGTAAAACGTTAGCTTTGTTAAGCACTAGTTCGTTAAAAAACTTCACACAACTGTTAACATTAATTCGTTATTTTCAGCTTTAAATAACCAAAGTTAATGAAGTTCGTTAATTCGTTAACATTTTGCGTATAATTTACATTTCTTTTTATTCATTCGCTTCTACAACATGTATTGACGCAGTTGAGCTGATAGTAAGGAAATATTTATTGCTATGGTGGTCTTTTTGTGCTTTGAAAGTTACAGTTTACAATCTAATCTAATTTTTAAGATAAAAATAAGTTCAAATGCATTAACGAAGCTGCAATCCGAAAATCTTTGGAAATTGCGAACAGAATTTGATTTAATGAGGCTGCAGCTTATTGTTTGCCACAAAAAAGAGCTCCTTTCTTCGCTTTCTTATATAAAACTCGTGTTAACACGCAACAAGTGTTAGCACAAGTTTTATAGAAGAAAGCGAGTTTGCACTGGTATGATGAATAAATGGTGCAAGATATTAACGATAAAAACCTTAACGGAAGTTAACAGAACTTAACGGAAGTTAATTTAGTCTGTTAACATGAAAAAACTTTTTAACGAATTACCGAGTTAATGAAAAAGTTATCTACGTTATTAACGGATTAACAAACTTGTGCCCACCTACGCATACAACCATTGGTTACAATCTACAAAGCGGTCCAGGTACAATGCAAAGAGCAGGGGTTCCAGCGCTTTTTCTTCACAGCCCAACATGCCAACGGCTGAAGAAGAATAAATATGGATGGCTAAATTTTGATAGACATATTTTGAGCAGGATTGTTTTTTCTCAGTTTGTTTAAGTTTAACGCTTTTTTAAAGTCGTGATTTTGTGTTGCAAATTTTTACCCCCTATTAAGGAAAAAATCTAATTTAGGCTTGGTCTTTGCTGCACGTAAAATCGTGTGAGTACAAGTGTATTTTTAGCTTACTCTAAACAAAAATTTGGTACGCTCAGTATAATGCCTTACCAATGTATAAGCTACCTGTTGGTTAAAATACTAATCTAAAAATATGCTCGACTCGAACACACACAATTTTACACACAGTTTGGAGTGTAGACTGGGTTTTGTTAGAAATATTCAGTTAATGAAAATTGATCTGCATTATCCCACCATAACTACATTGTTGTATTATCGACTAGAACAATTTAATTACAAACATATAAGCATGCAATCACGTTAAACAACTAAATGTCATCAGTGTGAACTTTTCACAATGCTACAAACAGATAGACAAACAGTACTGGCACTTGAAATTGTGACTAAATGTGGGAGGATATGCTCGTTAGACAGACACAAAAACCCCATTTGTCACTACCACAAAAACGCTTCAAAAACCATCTTCGACAAAAAATTATCACCCCTCTGCTTTCTTCTTTCTTTTAACAAAAAATCAACATCTAACTGGTATTTGAACTTTGCAACTTGGGGCTAAATAGTTTGACACTCATTTGCTAAATCGTAATTTTAAACAGATTTCAGAATCACACATTAGCTAGCAAAAAATTTACCGATGACAATAATATACAATTAAATATTCACCTGAAAAAGGATACTGCAGCCATAACCAGTCCTCCAAAAATGGCAACTGCACCAAACCCAACAATAGATACAAGGCCTGGATCCATAATTCTTTTACTACTACTACCGTACTAGACTACACAAAAACTAAGCTATGAACACAAATTATGAACTACCGTAGCATAAATTCTACAGTATAGCCTACTCATCATTATACACAGTTATGGGTAATTGTAATGCACATAAGAAAATTTTGTACCCAGTACCACTACCCTACTTTGAAACGTAGGTACCAGTATCCTGTAAAATAGACTAAAACAGTACCGCTAAAATAAGCAGAACCACAAGGATTAGAGGTCGAGTTTCGGGGTTAGGGTTCTAGGATAACTAGAGTTCTTGTGATCCTTTCAGCTTCACAGTTTCAGTCATAATGCGATTTTTGTTTTCCTGTATATTCTAGGACTTGACTAAAAATAGTGTAAAAACTGGCTCAAGGTCAATCAATGATTAAATACAAGGCCATTCAACTCTCTCTTACTACTACTAGCCTATCCCACATCTTGACATCACACATGACTGTGAGTGTGAGCAGCTATAAGCGCAAAAAAGTGCAAACAGTGCAAAATTTTTTTCGACATTTTCACACTGAATTTTTGCGAACTCCTGCGTTTTTTCTCCCGCCAAAAAGCGGTGTTTTTGTTTCCCGCCTAAAACCATAGACAGCTGCGGTTCACAGCGCCTCGCTCTTGTATGTCGCACGAAGCACGTAGAAAACTTGCAGAACTCAAACGAAGGACCTTTTTAGGGGGGCAGGGGATCAACATAAAATCAGAGAAAAAGATGCCTCCGTCAGAGCGATGACCTTTTTTTTTTCTTTTCTTTTTTTGGAGATCACGTTAAAACCGGACAAAAAGATAAGAAAATTTTTCAGCACAGATTGAGAACGCCTCAAGAGCTGTGGCATTTTCACATTGAGTTCAGAACGTTCGCACTATTTCTGGCATTTTCATAGGAGGTGAAAACTTAGAGGGAACACCGAGTGTGAGTCAGAACTAACCAATACTCCCACAATAGTTTTTTTGTTTTTGTTCCTGTTTTGGTGTGTCTGTTGTGTTTTTCTCTATACTAGTATTTTGCAAGATCAAACATTAAATTAACTAGACTGCTACAGACAAAATTGGTTGATTGCATACCACTTGAACACATACATTGTTTTATTGCATACAAATTTAACATTCCGAACCAAATCCTATCTAACATTAAGTAAAAACACCGGTTACTCGCATACTGTTTAAAGGAATAAATCGGATTATTGCATAAGCTTTATTGCCCTAATTGCTGCCTTTGTTCGGTTAAACGCAATTTTCTTCAGGAAATCATCAATAACAAAGTGAATCATGTGCAAAGAGATCGTGAGTTCACATTCCTAAGAGAAAAGTTTTCACGCTGATTCAAGCTTTTTGATAAAAAAAATTGTCACCAATTGCGCTTCGGTACAAGTGAATTAAATAGAAACTGGCTGTGATCTGGATAGTCTTACATGAGATGTTTGCAAAAAGCAATGCCTTTGCAAAAAGCAATGCCAGACCTGTTTATGCTATTCATCATTTGGTGCATTGCGGGAGCGCATTAATGTTAGTGAGCTGCATGATGTCATGATTTTACGTTAACTGTCTGTTCTACTAGAACAGTTTCTTTTATGACATCATTTAAGATCACTAAGACATCAAAAACTTATTATCGAAAAGAAAAAACGCAAACATCGAAAAGAAAAATGCAATCTTACTGTAGGAACTAGGAAACTAAGTTAGCATTTCATTTAGTGAATTTTCATTTAAAAACGAAGTTAACATTTTTTTGCGGTAAACCCAAAATGTCAAGCAAAAGTGTAAAGCGAAAAGGTTTGGCTTTAAGTGATAAAGTGCAAGTCATGAAGGAGCTAGAAAGCAAGACGTCGCAGAAACTTGTTGCAGCTAAATTTCACATATCGCAATCACAAGTTTCACAAATATGGAAGACGTGGGAAAAGATCTTAGAAAATCATCGCAACCATATCAATCCATCAAGAAAATGTCCAAGAAGCAGTTCTCGAAAGATGTGGAAGAGGTGTTATTGCGCTGGTTCACTCAAGCCAAAAGTCGAGGGCTTCAAATAACCAGCCCAATGCTCCAATAGAAAGCTAAAGATTTAGCCCAAACAATCGGTATAAGCTTTGATCCTTCAATAAGCTGGGTGCAGCGATGGCAGGAACGTCAGCACAATGTCTTTAAGCAGCAACATGGTGAAAAACAAGACAGTGATTCTGTAGCAGCAGAACACTGGGTGTCAAACGTGTGGCAAGACATACATTTTAAGTGATGCTAGTGACATCTACAATTGCGACAAGACCGAACTGTATTTCCGTGCATTACCAGCAGGAGCCATGTGTTTAAGAACAAAAAAGTTGTCAAAAAGTAAAAGCAAAACAGCGTTTGACGTTTCTACTGACGGCCAATATGGATGGCTCTAATAAAAGAACACCTCTAGTAATCGAAAAATCTGCAAAACCCAGATGTTTTAGGAGCATGGCATCATTGCCTGTCACGTACAAAGCAAACAAGAATGCAAGGATGACAGCAGCGATTTTCTAACACTGGGTCAATGATTTTGATAAATGTATGCAAACAAAAACAAGAAAAGTTTGTTTACTGCAGGACAACTGCTCTGCTTAAAGATAGAAACGGCTCACCTGAAATCTGTTGAGCTTGTGTTTCTTCTGCTACCACAACTTCATCTGTTAAACCACTGAATCAAGAAATCATCAGCAATTTCAAGCATTACACAGGCCAACAAAAAAAAATTTTTTTCAAAAGGCAGAAGATGTTGGATCGTTTTTAGGGTAAATCGGGGGTGCTGAGTCCGAAAATGCACTTAGTTTTGCCGCATTGGCTCTAGTTTTTGAGATATTTTACTTTTTATATTTTTATATATTTGCTTGAGCATAGTGCATTCTGAAGCACACAAAGCACCTTTCTTGTAATGTTACTGGTTTCCCATTCAAAGTTTAGTGCCCATTTACTCCATGCAAGTTACATGTATATCGATAAAGGAAGATTAAGTCATAACCCTGTAAGAAGAACAGCACAAAATCTACGATTTTACACTGATTCAATGCCTGACGACATTGAATCCTTGCTAATTCGGTTAATTTTGTTTAATGGGAATATTGATGATTCATGAAACTGAAAGTCTGATGTCGTTTAGAGCATTGCTAACAGCTAATATCAGTACAATTACGACTTATGTAACATTTACGATTCCCTATTAAAAGTTTCTCTTAGTACGTTCACATTTCTTCAAACAGTTCAGTATCATTTCTTCAAAGAGTATCAATTTTAATACATTTGCCCTCCCCTGTGCAATAAAACAGCTATAATTAAGCCTAGAAGGCAGTACAAGAGTACATTGTGAAAAGCGCAGGCATCACTCAGTTAGCTAATGTGCTAGATCTTGTGAATTTAGAGTTTTTTTTTGCAAAAAACTTAAAAGGGTTGCTTTGTATTTTATTGCAGGAAACTTGAGTTACACTTTATTGAATTAAGCTGTAAATTTTTACGTGACAAGTAAAGATGAGTATTAAGAGAAGGTAGTGCCGAAACAATGCAGACGCATTTTGCTACATTTGTGGTGATAACATAATGGCAAAGTGCAGATTTAACGTGAGAGACTTTACAAAGAGAGCTTATGAAGCCTACTTTGGCATGAAGTTAGGGGACCAACACAAGCCTTGGGCACCTCACAAAGTGTGCAAACATTGTACTGAAACGCTGCGCTTTTGGACCCAAGGCAAAGTCAATTCGATGTGGTTTGGGGTTCCTATAATATGATGTGAACCTAAAAATCACCATGACGATTGTTACTTTTGTATAGTGAACACGTCTGGATGGAATCAGCAAAAGAAGAAAGACTGGTATTACCCGATATTGAGTCTGCTCAACGACCCATACCACATTGTGCTGAAGTTCCAGTTCCTGCTTTCACTTCCTTGCCTGCACTCACTGCTGCAGATGAAATGCTGGAGGCAATGGATGATACTGATAGTGGAGACAGTAGCATCAGTAGCTCCTCCAGCATGGGTGGTGTAGAATCTTCGCCCAGTTCAAAGCCAAAAGCGTTTAGTCAAGGACAACTGAATGATCTAATTCGTGATCTCGGCCTATCTAAGGAATCTTCTGAGATTTTGGCATCTCGTCTTGATGAACATGGCATACTAGGTTTGGAAACTAAAATTACATTCTACCGTAACAGGGATGACATGTTGATCCGTTTTTTTACTATGGAAGATAACTTTGTTTATTGTAACGACATCCAAGGCCTTCTTTCAAAAATGGGTCTTCCAGAGTACAATCCAGATGATTGGAGATTGTTTATCGACAGCTCCAAACATAGTTTGAAATGTGTGTTACTTCACAATGGTAACATGTTTGCATGTGTTCCGATCGGACATTCCGTGGTTCTTAAGGAACACTATCAAAATGTGAAGATGTGTTTGGAAAAACTGCGTTACAGTGAGCACAACTGGGTCCTTTGCATAGACTTTAAAATGGTCAATTTTTTGCTAGGACAGCAAGGGGGATACACCAAACACCCTTGCTTTCTCTGTTACTGGGATAGTTGCGCTACTGATCAGCACTGAGTAAAGAAGGATTGGCCATCACGACAAGATCTTGCAGTCGGAGATAAAAATATCATCAATGAACCACTTGTAAATCGTGATCGCATTATTCTGCCACCACTACACATAAAGCTGGGTCTGATGAAACAATTCGTGAAGGCTCTTGATAAAGATGGCGATTGTTTTAATTACATTGCCCAAACCTTTCCCAGCCTCAGCATAGAGAAGCTTAAAGGAGGTATCTTTGATGGACCCCGAATTCGAAAACTAATGCAAGATCAAACCTTCACTGCTCGTATGACAGTAGTCGAGAAGGCTGCCTGGTGCTCATATGTCTCAGTGATATGAGAGTTTCTAGGTAACACAAAATCTTCCAACTACCGGATCCTTGTGGATGTGATGCTTCAGAACTTTCAAGCTCTTGGTGCAAGGATGAGCATAAAACTTCACTATCTATTCAGCCATCTAGACTATTTCCCAGGCAATCTTGGCGATGTTAGCGAGGAACAAGGGGAGAGGTTCCATCAAGACATTAGGACAATGGAAGAAAGATATCAAGGTCGTTGGGTCGTTCACATGATGGCGGATTATTGCTGGACTTTGATCCGGGATTGTACCGAACAAAGCCATAGGCGGAAATCGTACAAGCGAACTTTCCTTCACATGAACAGTTAAAATGGAATTGGACTTGGAAGCCAATGTGACGTGCTTGTTTTGCAAATAATAAACCAATAGAAGTATTTGTATTTTTAGTGATGTTGATTGCAGTATGTTTACTACATAGTATGCTTTTTTTATCCCGCAAATTAAGAGCTTTGCCAGCATTGGCTCAGTAGCCATTCTTTTCAGGCATATATCTATCAGTTACCCTAAACTAACATATTGTTCATTGACCAGCCTTATATAAATGTTCATTTAAAAGTAGTCACTAACGGTATAAAATAAACCTGAACATTAAAATATCTCAAAAACTAGAGCCAATCTGAACAAAATAAGGTCATTTTCAAACTCAGCGCCCCCAATATACCCTAAAACCGCTCTTACCTTATATGCCAAAATTTTTTTGTTGGCCAGTGTTATCATTGGCGGAGAATGCTACAAAAGGTTCTACTTACAATTGACGCCAACAAAAATGCTACAGCGACAAATGTCGCAAGTGCAATCTCCGTGCTAGATGCAGTAAATTTTATGAGCGTTGCATGGCAAGACGTATTTGCGAAAACAGTTCGAAATTGTTCTTTTCAGGGCTTGACAACTAATGTGTCAGATGAACCTTTCCTTGGATTTTCTCCTTAAGAAATACCAGTAACACTCACACAAGAAGCATACGCTGAGTTTATAGGTATGGATGACGATTTGCAGATTACTGGAGAACAGACAGACAAAGAGCTGGGCAACGAAGTAGCTCAATCTGGCGATGCTGATGTTGAGGAAATAAACTGTGTACCCCAAGCAACAAAGAAGTTCTAAACACTCTTGATATCCTGCATCGACAATTGATGTATCAAGGTTCTGGCATGAACAGATTTTTCGGTTTGGAAAGGGAGATGATGGAAAACAAGGCTAAAAGTTTTAAACAGCAACCACTGGAAAAATTTTTTTAAGCTACAGAATAAAAATAAAATTACTGAAGTTTATGTTGGTTCGCTAGAGCGCAGTGTTTTATTGAGGCAAAATTTTGTAAAGGAAATGCGACCAGGTTTTTAAAGGCAGGCCGAAAAGATGTGAACAACTCCATTGCATGAAGTACTGTAAGACGATAAAATAAGATTGTGTCGAAAACACCAAGCGGCCTTTTTCAATCACTTTCTTTCGTAATTATGCTGCGCTTAAACAAAGGAAAAAAGCCGTCACGCTCCGATCAAAGAAGTTGTGATGCAATAAAGACTTTTGCTGAGATCAATACAATATTTTATCACGGTTGTTTGTAGCATAAGTGCATTACAGTAACTTGAAGACGCGCTATTTACGCAACTGTTGGCGATACACAGTGTTTTGTAATGAATTGCTGTAGTGTTATTTTAGACAAGTATAAAACGCTTCATGACCAGTTGACTGATATGCAATGCCTAGTAGAATGTCCGTTTACGATAAATACTTTTTCTAGAGCATATCGCTTAAACGTATACATCGAATAATCGCATAAAAATGTATGGCAAACTAGGTATGTGATTAGCCGGTTTTATCTGTATCAACTAAAATGTCAAGTCAAGTGTATTTTACCATACGTTAAAGCAAAGTAGGACTACCAAGACAGGAAGCAGCAAAAAACCAGGTGGTCATATCAACAGCACCAAATAGCAATACTCAAACAGTAACAGGCATAAACTTAAGCTTGGCAAAAAACCTGCCCAAACAAAACATTAAATAATGTTATCAACTAAGCAACATTTTTATAAAAAAAATTCACTTGTACACTGCCTTCCCAGTTTCCAGAATTGTTAACTGGCTCTGGCTCATTGTCCATTGAGCACTCTGGAAACTGGGAAGACAGTGTACAAGTTAATCAGCTCCTTAACCCAAACAGGGCAAGTAGAGCACTTTCACTTCATACAGTTTCACAAGTTCAGACAATACAAAGTATGGAAAAGATAATTTCAAACACTCAAATGAAAAAAATTCCCGCTCCAGGAAACCAATCTTACATGATATCCATGATCGAAAAGACTGAGCATTTTATCAAACACCTGTACTGGAAGGCCTTTTTTGCAAACAGCAAGTCACCATACCCAAACAGACTGAAACTTATGGATTCAAATCTGAACGTACACCACCGCAAACTGAAGTTTGGTTGCAATTGGAGGACAACATGTACAAAACGATTAGAAACATAAACTATCACTGGTCAGACAACCAATTCCAGAAAAAACTGTCTGAAGATGTCAAACAGTTAAAATCACATTGTTAAAAAAAAATTACCGTATTTATTCGAGTATAAGTCCCATGCATGTATAAGTCGCACCCTCATATTTGACATGAAAAACAAGACAAAATTTTTTAAAACGTTATTCATTTATTGCAGTTACATTACAAAGATTAAAAAACATTGAAGTCATCACTGCTGTCACTGTCCTCAAACAGTTCCAGTTTACCTCAGGAACATCCCATGAGGGTGGCAAGTGATTCAATGTAATGTGACTCATGTGGATAGGCGATAAGTAACTAGATCATATGAAGGGCGATAGCGTAGAAAGCAATAACATGAAAATACCTCAGAAAAATTTTGTATCGCATACAATGCACTTCATATATTTGTGTTTAAGTCGTATCTGACTTTTTGAGCAATATTTTGATACAAAAAAATGCGACTTATACTCGAATAAATACGGTATATGATATTTTAAAAAAGCTCTCCATTTTAACAGGATCTATGATTTTAAGATTAAAAGTGTTATAGTTATTTTAAAAAATCTTTAAAAAATGCTAAAAAAAATCTTAATACAGTTTTTTGGGTCAGCAGACATAAAATTATCAAATACACTGAAAAAAAAAAGTAAGCAATACCTTCCCCAGCTAAAACATAATTTCAGATTCGAAATAGTTTACTCTCTATTCTATACAGAACAAGTACTCAGTTGATTCACCCAGAGAGCATGCAAATTACCAAGGCAATCCAAACATGTGGCACCATCAACCAAATCGGTAGCCAACATGTAACCAACCAACCTCAATGCAGAACCACCAAGATTATAAAAATTGGAGGAAAAGCAGGCAATTTGTTTATTTTGGCAATTCAAAACCTGGTGTGAATGACACCAACTCAAGTCATTAATTTGGCTGACAGTGGACACAGTATACACTGCCACTGGCATTGATTTTGAGGTGGCTGAGGGGGTGGCGCCCCCCACGGTCTGACAAAGAGGGCAAAAGCTGTCTGGCCCCCTCGGTTTTTTGGCAAGAAATGCTCATTTGGCACTAAGTGTGTTGAAAAAATGTTTTTAAGACGACGTTTTCAAGATTGCAGTAATATACACACAAGTGATAATCCAAAAAGAATGTTGCAAAAAATTGCAAAAAAACTTACAACTGCAGTACGAGCACTTAAAAACCACAGCAAAGCAAAATTGTTTCAACTAAAATTAAGTTTAACCAAACTTTGCAAAAAATTTTTGCCCCTTTGAAATTTGCTTGATCAACAAAAATTCGACACCTATGTACACTGCCCAATCTTTTTTTTAGACATTGCTGAACCAAACCTGAGATCATCATTTACAGTTTATCAGTCTTAAATCTGAAAGGCAGTGGCAAATTAAATAGTCCTAAATGCTATTTTGCCTCCAAAGGCAAAATAAAAATAGTTCTAAATGCTATTTTGCTCCAAAGCAATGGTTCTCAACCTGTGCGTAGTTACCCTCAAAGGTGTAATTTGGCATTTTAAAAGGGGTAATGTAAATTTTTTGAAATTAGAAAGAAATCTTCTATAGCCAGTGGCCATCATTTGGGGCTACTAACTTTAAGAATTTTATTTTGCTTCACTATCACCATGCTTTCTTTAGTTTCTATGATGTCATAGTTTAATACTAATTAGTCAGAATTAAAAGATTTCTTTAAATTATTTTGTTTCATAAACAATTGATAGTCTAGTCTAATTAGCAATAAGCATCATCAGGTGAGGAGAGCATTTGTTATGTTGCAATTAAGAAATATTTTCTAGTAATCTTGAGCAACAAAGTAAGTAAGTTGTTTATTTGTTCAATTCGCCCAGATAATCAATGACAATAATGCTATCACAACAAAAAAATAAATAAAAATAAAATTGATAACACAATCAAGCAGTAAAGAAAACAGTCGAGTGAATTGTAGCAGGAAGCTGTGAAGGGACCTCTCAGTCATCGAGTTGAGCAGCTACCTAGTTAGTCAATCAAGGGTACAGGGTGCTCTGCTATCTGTATTAAATTTTCCATAGTGAGGGGGTAAGATGGACTGTGTATAAAATCAACCCAAGATCAGGGATATGATTTTAATAGCAATTAATATTAGAACAATAATTTAAAGTTAATCACTGGTAACTAGATATTAAGTGTTGTTGAAATTGAATTTTGAAAGAGTCAAACGACAATAATTTCATGTCCTGAGGTACAAACTTCCAAAATTTTTTGTGGATTAGCGCACCATTTTCAGTTGAAGAAAACTCTATTTATGACAATGATATGGCAGCAAAAATAGAATTTCTTCAACTGCGTGAAGATGAACGTCTTATAACTGATTTAACCAGAGAGGATATAAGAAAATTTTGGGCTGATACTAGTATTTAAAATGAATATCCCATCCTTTCAATAAAAGCTTTGAGTTTGATTCAATTTCCTTTAACTTATTGATAATACTGGCAATATAATATGTTTTCTTTCCTGCACTCAGCCTAGATTAGAATTTTTAATAACAAAAAAGCAGCATCACCCTTCCAATTAAACAGTAAAATGCATTTGTGACAAAAAACTACCTTATTTTTCTGTGTATTTATTTTGGATTGGAAGCTATTGTAGGTAGTTGCTGTTTTTCTAAGGGTAATTGATATAATCAATCAATTACCAATATGTTTATTTGTGCTTAAGTCAAAATAATTGATTTTAAAATACAGCACAGAAATATTTCAAAATACATCAAAATACTTTAAGAGTAACAACATAAGAAACATAAAGAACCACTTCTCTATAGGCAAAAATTAGCATTTACGCCTAGAACTACCCGTATTTTGCCTCTAGAAGCAAAATAGCAATTGGGACAATTTTGCCTCTAAAGGCAAAATAGCCACTGCCAATTTGAAATGTACCTGACCACCAACAAAATTTTAAGAAAGAAGTTGTACCAATACTTGTTATCTGTTACTCAGAAGGCAGTGGCTGATATTTCAGATTTGGGCACTAGAGGTAAAATAGCTGGTATTTTGCCTCTTGAGCCAAAATAGCCCTACATACTAGCCTATTTTGCCATTCTAAAAACTGTCCTGGTCGTTGACTTAGGTCTCCCTAACCCTAACCGAGGCAAAATACAATTTTGCCCAAGAGGCAGAATAGCCACTTCCTATTAAAACGCTTTACTGAATTAATGATCAGACATGATCAAGACACAGCCTACGCATATTACTACAATTCTACAAATGGACATAAAAATAGGCAGAGGCTGCTGTTACGTTACGTAAGAATAAGAAAATCACTATTCTAGCTCTAACCCCCACCCTAAACCTAACCCAAACTCTAACACTAGGTCAAACCCTAACCTTCTACTTGAATAAGGCTATAAGGATATATTGGTAGGCCTACATAAATCAATAACGCTGAGTCTGAACTAATGGGAGTTTGCAAGGAAAAGACATGTTCCAGTCAGGAAAACTTGGATAAACAGGGTCTTTGCCCAACTCACAAAAACTCATCAGATGACAAGGATTGTTGCTGTTATACATGCTACAAAGAAGTTGAAAGTTTTGATAACAGTTTGAGCAGTGACCTTTGCAAAAACTGGTTCCATTGTCATTGTATTGGATATATATCAGATTCTCTTTATGATGCATTAAATGATGAACCACAGTGTGAAGGCATCAAATGGTATTGCAAGATAATTATGTTTAGAAGAAATAAATCAATTTATGTCCAAAACAAAAGCAAGCAGTTCGAGGAGTGACTAGAGTTTTTCGGTTGTTGCCAGTAATGATTCACTTCAACATGCACTGATACAATTTGATGATACTACTGATAGTGATAAGTCAAATGAAAGTCCTGTTTTGCCCACTGATCATCAGCAAGGAACTGAAACTCCTCCTGAACCTTCTTCGATTAATTTAATTGCCTCGACAAAAGCTTCAATACCTGATACATCCCCTGCACTGCCTACAATCAGTGTTCCCACTAAGTCGATTTTTTTCAGCAAATCGGCGATTTCTTGGAGCAAGGGCAAGTAATTTTTGGCAATATAGTAAACATAGCTTTAGAAAATTCGACAAATTTGTGGAAATATGACATTGGGTATACTTTAATACTGAAATGGTATGAAATTTGGGGCACATAGAGCTTTGGGCACATATGTTTAAAGAAATTTTGGGCACCCGCCAATTGGCCATAAAGTTAGAGGGAACATAGCCTACAATACACCCAAAACCAACACCTATAACTAAAAAAGAGAATCAACCTAAATCTTCACAGGTAAGTAAGAGTTACCGCTATGGTCAATGTACTAAAGGCCAACAATGCGCATTTGCCCAAAATGTATCAACTATTGTCGAAATGGGTGCGAGGGATGTAATGGAGGGTTTAGGCATTGCAAATTACTCCACCCGATATTATTCCGTAACAGGCTAAATTATCGAGCTAGTTTTGATCCAGGGTGCACTCTATCTCATCTAAAGGGTACCCAAAAAACAAATACTGGTAACTATGGTGCTACTTCAGTAGAAGCTTTTGATCAATTAAGGAATACAAGATCAATGACATTTTCTAGGTTTGATGGTGACAATTGATTGACAATCTTATGGTTTTATCAATAATAGTACTGGTGATCATTTTGGTACCAGACAGCCTGAATCTACTCAATCTAGGCAGATTTGTGGAGATACTCCTCCAAATTTTGCACCTAAATCTTGTCCACAAACTTAAAGCATGCCAGTTTCTAGACGCAATGCTCCTGAAAGGAATCGGTATCAGCATGATATAAGCCTCAAACCTATCCAGCATCACTTAGGAAAATTTCCTAGTAATCTGCCAATGGGCAATTTTTTAGACATAAAAAAGGCAATTTTTCATATTCAACAAAAAATCCAAAACCTGTTCTTACATCTCCCAAAAAATGAATTGCAAGTTTAGCCTACAATAATGATAATGTGTCATCAACCAGACAATCCAATGATGCTTTCAGACTAGATAAAGACTTTTGCTTAAATTGATAAATGCAAGAAGCATTATGAAATAAGTTACACCTATTTTGAACTTAGGTCAGTCGTATCAAGCCAAAAATTATTGGGAATACTGAATCATGGGCTAATGCAGACCTACCTGATTCTTTGTTTGCTTTATCAGGTTATCAGTTGTACCGAAAGCGCACATCTTCAAAAGGGGGTGGAGTAATGCTGTATATTTCAAAACAATTTTTGTCCTCAATTTGTGAAATACATTCTACTGAATATGATGAGTGCATTTGGTGTAACACAAAACTCAATTCAAACATTCAGGTTTTAGTTGGAGTGGTGTATAGACCTCCTAAATCCAATGTTGAATCCCTCAGTTCTTTAACAAATTTGATTCATTGTATCAACAGAAAGCGATTCAGCAACAAACTAATAATGGGTGAGTTCAATCTACCTGAAATTAACTGGGATAATTTAAGTTATCCACCTAGTTGTGAGAATTTTGTAAATGCATTGCTTGAGGCAAATTTAACACAAGTTGTACATACAGCAACCACAGATAATGCAATTCTTGATTTGATATTTACAACTGAAGCTTCATGCATCCAAAACATTGATATACTTGAGCCATTAGGCACTTTAGAACACAACATGGTTCTGCTGGAGCTTGGGTTTGTTACATCTGGACCTAGTGGAACAAACAGACCATTAATACAAAGGCAAGGGACTTTAAACGAGTTGATTGGAAGGTGTTTCAACAACATCTTTTGTTAGTTGACTGGGACAGAGTTTTTGCCCATTCTAATGCTGATGCTGTTAGAAACAGCTTTTTGCATGAGCTAAACGAAATTTTGGATGAAGTTGTTCCAACTAAGCAAATAAGAAACTGCTCCACCCCACTGAGGTAGACTAGTGAAGTTCGCACTGCTCGTGTAAATAGAAATCGAGCTGAGAGATCATATCTAGCTGACAAAAACACGCAAAACAAGAAACTAAGAAACTTGGCCGCAAAAACACTAAAACAAGTCACACATCTTGTTGTTCAAAACTTTGAGTCCAAACTTGCTCACAATACCAATGTAAAGCCTTTCTGGCATTATGCAAATAGTTCCAGGAAGAGCAAACCATCCATTGGTCCTGTGGAGAACAATGGTAAACTTACATCATGTGATAAAGAGTGTGCACAAGTGCTGAACCAATTTTATGCAAGTGTGTACACTGTTGAAAATGATGCAACAGTACCTTTTGCTGTACCAAAAACAACAGATGAACTTAATGTCCATAACTTTTTCGCCTTACATGATAGCTATAGCTTTATTGAAAACAAATGATCACTCATCTCCAGGTCCTGATAACATCCCATACACTGTGCTAAAGAATGGTGGATATCACTTATACGTGCAACTTTCATGACTATTTCAGTTGTGTTTGAACGAAGGTATGGTACCAATGGAATGGAAAGTGGCACATAATACACCAATATTCAAGAAAGGTAACAAAAGTGCAACTAATTACAGGCCAGCGAGTTTGACTAGCAATATCTGTAAGATAATGGAATCCTGTCCAAGAGATGCTATGTGGAGTTTTTGGTGTGAAAGAAATTTGTTTAAAGCATCACAATTTGGTTTTGTACCTAATGCTTCTGGCATGGAGCAACTTTTACTTTATATGGAAGACATATGCTCCCTAATTGATAAAGGTTCCTGTGTTGATGCTGCATGCATTGATTTTTCTAAAGCTTTCAATACAGTTCCACATCTAAGATTGTTAATAAGTTATCTGCTTTTGGAATAAAAGGAAATATATACAAATGGATCAAATCATTCCTCAGTGACCAAACTGAAATTGTTGTTATTAATGGGAAAAAGAGTTCACCTCAAAAAATGCAATCAGGTGTTCTGCAGGGAAGTTGTTTGGGGCCACTACTATTTCTGGCCTACACTAATGATATTGATGACTCCATCAAAAATTCTATTCTGAAGTATGCAGATGATATCAAAATTTATAGTCGCATACGGCATGCAAATGCTTTCATTGACATAAATGCTTTGCAAGAGGATTTGGTTTCACTGTCAACTTGGTTTAAAACCTGGTACCAAACTTTAACTTCTCCAAATGTGCCATGCTGCATTTTGGGAAAAATAATACCCATCATCAGTATCTGTTAGATAATGAACCTATTTCATGCAAACAATAGGAAAAAGATCTACAGATTTACATTTGGGATGATTTAAATTTCTCATTGCAAGTATCAAACATGGTCAAAAAAGCTGAAAAAGTTATGTGAGTTCTTAAAACGTACATTGCAAGTCGAGACAAGAAAGTGTTTTTTAAGCTCTATAAACAACTAGTTAGGCCACACTTGGAATAAGCAACCTGCGTGTGGAATCCTCATTTCAATACAGACATTACTAGGCTTGAACGAGTACAAAAGCGAGCCACAAAATCCACTATGGCCTAAAAAAACTTTCTTATGTGGAGCGGCTCAGGTCACTTAACTTGGAGTCACTTTACCATAAAAGACTTAGAAGTAGGGCAAGTTTTTGCAACTTTTTTTTACAGCTTCCGACAGCTTTCTAAATACTAAGAAGTTTTGTAGTACAATGTTCTAAGCTGTTTTTAGGAATTTTATGTTGCAACTTTTTGTAACTTTTTTCTTTTCTACATGCAACTTTTTGCGGCAATTTTCATTAAAAATGGCGCAAAATGTTTATGTGATTTAAAAAATATGCTTCAAAACTATTTCGGTGCATTACTATTGTCTTTAATTTGCATAACTAAGAGCTATGTGATGAATTACCAACATCTCAATGTTATTTATGATGCAACAGTAGGCTTACAACTTCATGCACTGTGGAGCGAAGTTTCAGCATGCTTTGCGAACTGTTGGCAAAAGATTGCCATTTCTCCCCAAGTAATGTTTGCGAATATTTGGCATTATATGTAAATAAATTGCTTGAGTAAATCATTGTCGTTTGAATTGTTTGTGAATAAATGTTACTTTTTGCAACTTTTGTTAAAAATAAATGCAAGTTTTTCAATTTTTTAGTGCAACGAAAACTTGCCCTACTTATAAGCAGTGTTCCCTATAAGTGCAAAACAGTGCGAAATTTTTTCCGGCATTTTTGCACTGAAAGTTTGCGAATTTCAGCATTTTTTCTCCCGCCAAAAAAACGGCGTTTTTGTTTCCCAAAAACCATAGACAGCTGTGGTTCACGGCGCCTCACTCTGGTATGTCGCACAAATTGCGGAGAAAAGTTGCAGAACTCAGACGAAGGACCTTTTTTTTTTTTTGAAGATCAACACAAAATCGGAGAAAAAGATGCTTCCATCGGCGCGATGACCTTTTTTTTTTTTGTTTTTGGAGATCACATTGAAACCGGACAAAAATGATAAGAAAATTTTCAGCATTTTCACATTGAGTATAGAACGTTCGCACTATTTCCGGCATTTTTGCAGGAGGTGAAAACTTAGAGGGAACACTGCTTATAAGTGATTTAGTTTGTGTCTACAAACTTTTTCATAAACAGCTTGGAGCTGTGCTTACTCACAATAATTTCTTTGCAATAAACACTAACCGAAAAAAAACCAGAGGGCATAATTACAAGTTACAAAAGCCTTATGCTAGATTGGACTGTAAGAAATACCGGTATTGTTTTGCTCACAGAGTGATTGATTTTTGGAACAATTTGCCATATAATATACCGGTAGTGAATTGCAAATCCATGAATAAATTTAGAAATTTGGTTATACCTTTTGTGAAAGGAATCAATGATGAAGGCATTAACTGATAATCTAGTTATTAATTGATTGTACAATAGGTATGACCAAACTTTGAGTTCTTCTATAAATTTTATCACCCTAAATATGTATCATTGATGTTGGTTAGCATTTGCCTTTAAGTAGGATAAGATCGGGTAATTCCGGACAAAAATCTGCTATTTTCGTTCTGCCTGCTTTATTCTTCAATCAACTCTAAATCAATTGCTTTCATTTGTGCATTTCAATAATGGACTTTAGTATTTTCACACTGGTTCGAAAAAAATATTTTAAGAATGGATAAAAAAATCGCTCTGAACGGACATGTCCAGAATTACCCTTGAAAGGGTAATTCCGGACATCTATGTACAAAGGCAAAAGTGCAAATTTGACACTCTTAGATAGTATATCCATAAATATTATAAACTGGAATATTATGCTAAGAAGCATAATTAAGTGCTTTTTTGGAAATTTTAATGCACTCCGCAGGACATTTGCGCCGGCCTAGTGCAAATTTAGTCATTGCGCCATGTCGATTAAAATGGATAAACCTAAGCCATGTTGATCAAAATTTTCCTTTTAACACCTTCATTGTGGTTGAACTTTAAATAAAGATCTTTATTCCGCAAAATGCGCTTGAATTAGCAGCTGTTTTCAGTTACCAACCTCTCCGAAATTATTGTAGAGTCGAGGATTTGGTTTGTTTTGCACCAGTCCAATGCCTGATTTATGAATTTATCTGTGATTTTCTGCCACGGATTGCAGATTTATCTAGTGCAGCTTGTCACTTTTTAGTGCATAGGCCTTTTGTAAGTACAGCATTAGGCTTTTATATTTTTTACCCCCAAGCTATCTTCTAAATTTTTTTTTTTTTACAATCATTCCGACTCGCAAACTCATAGTCTTACGGATTTTTTAAAGTTAGAATTGGACGTGGAGTAGGAATGGAAATAACTTTTTCCAGAAAAATTGGAGTTATGAATGAATAAACCTACCAGGAATTTGGTTTGCTTGGAAAACAGGGTGTGAGCGCATGTTTGGGTACAATATAGGACAAATTAATATCTAACCTAATCTTCAAGTGAAAGCAGAGAGCAACTACACAGAACAGTTTTATTGTACATAAAATGAACCGGCAATTATTTTATTACCGAAATGATAATCTACATTGATGTAGGTAATAAAAAAAACGCACTAATTGCAATTTTACTTTTATGTCCAGAATTACTCTTGGCTGTCCGGAATTTCCCCAGTCCAAAATTACCCAATCTTACCCTACCGGTATTACTTTACTTGATTCCATACCTCTTTTAAATCATGTTGTTCTCTCGGTTAAGGTGTGGTACTACACCTAAAGTAGATTGCAGTGTATAGACGCCATATGCTATTGCTAACTATTCAGTGACAAGATTTACTGCCAGTGGTTTGGCATTTTAGTTTGGAAGTGGCTATTTTGCCTCTAGAGGCAAAATAGTGTTTTTCTTCTGTTTGGGTTAGGGTTTGGGTTAGAGTTAGGGTTGGGGTTGGGATTAGGGTAAGGATTAGGGTTAGAGTTTTGGTAAGGGTTAGGGTTTGGGTTAGGATTAGGCTTAGGGCTATTTTGGCACTTAAGGCAAAATAGCCATTAGGACTATTTTGCCTCCAAATGACAAAATAACATGGGGCTATTTTGCCTCTAGGGGCAAAATAGCCACTGCCTTTTAGTTTTGAGACTATTGGTGTTACCTTGCAATGCTATAATCAGTATTTTCAATATTGCCAAGTTTATGATAAACTTACTGTGACCTACCATTTCAAACTGTGTAGTACCGGTATATCGATATGTTCTATAGACTAGACCTTTTATACAAGCAATTTTTTGTACCGCAATTTTATTTGCTGAAGCAATATTTATTTGAAAACTTTAACCCACTATAATACTGGTTGTGCAGTATATACTGGATGACAGCCATGTACTTTTTTTATTATTAAATTTCTGCGTTGTGTCTTTTATTCTTTATTCTTCAACAAGCTACATCTAACTTCATTATTATTATTTCTTTTTTTTATTTTATTATTTTTATTTTTGCTTTTTACATGTTACTGTATTGGCTATAATCTGAATTATTGTAGCCTATACTTACTGGTTTGCAACATGGTACCAGGTACCAGTACTGAAAATCTCTAAATCTGAATTTATCTGAAATGGTAACGTATTACTTACAATAATGGATATTTGCAACCCATCTATAATGGTACCGGTAATCTGCTGCTTTTCTCATTATGGAATACGGGTAAGGTACTGTTTGCTCTGCTCCATCTTATGTTTGACGACTGTGCCCCTGCATCTTCATTTCATCTTCACTAATTCAAAGGACATTTTGTGGTTTGCATGTATTTTCGGGATTTTGCTGTGGTGCTTTACACTGGATCGGCTGCTAGGAAGTGGCTATTTTACTTCTTGAGGCTAAATACCGGTACTGATAGAGTTTTTTCTCTGTTTGGGTTAGGGGGGTTGGGTTAGGATTAGGTTTAGGATTTGGGTTAGAGTTTCGATTAGGGTTAGGGTTTGGGCTAGGATTAGGCTTTGGGCTGTTTTGGCACTTGCAGAAAAATAGTCGTTAGAACTATTTTGCCTCCAAACGGCAAAATAACATGAGGCTATTTTGTCTGTAAAAGCAAATTAGCCACTACCAGTACCTAATCTTAACCCAAACTCAAAATCTAACCGAAATCCTAACGTTAATTAAAAAAACAAAAAGAGTAAATGAGTAAATGAACACTTACTCTTTGCTCTCTTATTCTCTTTACGGGCGTTTCATAACGTACCGTAACATTACCCACTTCCTAAAAATAAGCAAGCTAGACCTGAAGACCAGAGACTTCTGCAACACTAAATCCAACACTTATCAATCAGACCATGGTTCCTAAAAATTAATCGTAGAGTAACTGGTACAGCTGTTACATCCAGGATCACACACTCACTTAGACTCAAGACTTAGTCGAGATGAAGATTTAAGACAGAGGCACCACTGTATTTTTGCTTCTGGTTCAGCCATGAGACCATTATTTTTGCTACAAAAGAGAGCAGTTCGAATCATCACCCATAGCAATCCCAGAACCCACACATCACCACTATTTTCAAGACTACAGTTATTAAAACTTCATGATATAGATAAACTTGAAATAGCTAAATTAATGCACCGTGTCTACAACAAATCACTCAACACTCATAATGCAGAAATACACAAATACACCATGCTAGATGAATTACACTCATACAACACCAGAACAAAACACAAAAGAAATTATTTCATAAAGAGTTGCAACAAAACAAGCCCAAAAATGTTTAATTTATATTGGACCAAAAATCTGGATTCAAATACCACTGCAAGTGAAAGAGATGAACTTTTATAGATTCAAAAAAGAATTTAAAAGAATCTTAATTGATACCTACCAGTAGTTATCATTTCGGATTGGGGGGTGGGAGGTACCTGTCAGGGATATGACTTTGAACATAACCTTGTCATTTTTTGCTGTAAATTTCCTAGTGATTTGTTTCTTGCTGTAGCTTGCTTATTTGCTTTTGTTTGGTAAAAATGTTTTGTAAATCTGAACTCGTGACGGTTGACTTTGATGACTGAATAGTCTTTTCGCTGTCTTAATAAATTGAATTGAATTGTAGGTCTAGTTCTGGCATCGACATTGCACATACCGGTAAATAGATCTCAAGAATAGCTACAGTACAAATACTTTACCTCTATGTTTTTCTTTCAAAGTTTAGCATTAGCAGTTTCGCACATTAATTTACTCCCAGCTTACTTGCCAGTAGCCTATACATACAGTAGGCCAACAGGTACAGCGGTAGCCAACTTTTACTTCTGCATGTACGATACTGTATGCAATTACACGCAACACTGCTTTTAACTTTGTGTACTAGTACGTCATCGACACGCAACACTGCACTTTCGGTGACGTGGCGACCATGTTTTGCTGCCAACTCTTAAATTGAAGTATATTGTTAATATTTAGAAAAAATTTTAACTGAATGCTATCAGATTTAATAATAGGTTAAAAAACAAAGCCTACGTTGGCATAGGCTACACTCACAAGTGTGATTCATTATTGAGATAATTTTAAAAATCTATTTAACTCCGCAATACGTTGGAATAGGAGTGGATGATTTTCTCATTGGAACTACTGACACTCGTTTCGCGTGTTCCTCTGTTTTTACTCGGCCATTTTCCAACTAATGAGTGCGAAATTTCTGACGTTTGCTTATAATTCGATAACAATTTGGTCTAGCTTTATAAATTTTTGACAGCAGTTTGTGATTAATGAGTTGTATCTTTGTGCCAAATTTCGAGGCAATAATAATAGCAACATTTATTTCAGACTAAAGGCAGTCCATATGAAAACCACTCACACATTACACACAAGACACACACTCAACAAATATAAGTTACGTGAACTTGTGTTTAGGACCTGAAAACCGCTTGGGACTTTTGGCATAAAAAGCGGTCTCATTCAAAAACGGCAAAATATATTTCACACAGTCATGTGTCTTAAAACACCCTTTTTTTCCAACCAAACCACTTTTAGCCGCAACGAGTTTTTTTTCTCTTTTTGTCCTGCCTTTGTTCTTTTTTCCTACTGATCTTGCACGCTGTTCTTCTAAACCACTAAACATCGAAGTCTAATTTTGCGTAAAGCTGTTAAGCTGCAAACACAATTTTGTCTCCCGAAATGTTTGAATCCACTCTTCCAGAAACCCCCCCTAAAATGGGGCCCCAAAAAATCAATTTTTTGAACGGCTCAAGCTAGGGTGAATTTTTTCATCAGTAAATATTTCAGAGACAAATATTTTGGCGGATAGAGCGTCTGCTACTGAAGCGGTAGACACGGGTTCGATTCCCGGTCGAGTCAAACCAAAGACTATAAAAATTGGTATTCACAGCTTCCCTGCTTGACGTTCAGCAATTAAAGGGACAGTGTGAAGCCTCCATCGTGTGTGGTAGACAGATGGGCAGGTGGCAGCTCGACTCGAAGACCGAAAGGTCCCTTCGCTGTCTCCTGGCCAAGGCAACTTGGTGAATAAAATGTAATTACAATTACAATTACAATTACATAATTGGGGGTTCCAGCCAGGGGTGCCGAAACCCAGGGGGGATGGGGAGATATATCCTCCCCCGATAATTTGACTGTATCCCCCCCAATAATTTGAGTATGGTCTACATCTGCATCCCACCCAATGCTTTGACTCTAGCGTTGCTAGTTTTAGTCAATTTCAGCGAAAAAACTATCTCAAAAGAGCTAAAAACGTGGTATTTTTCTTATTCTGCATTGTGGTTGACAGGCCAATGGGAGAGCTCTCCTGGAATTGACTAAAAAGTGATTTAAAGCATCTTTTGAAACATATATTCTGGGGGGATAATTGTCAAAAATTAAAGTCCCAAATCAATAAAAACTTTAAAAAATGCTCAAAAACAGACAATCAAATTTGATCGCTAGTGTAAAAACGCCAAACATAGGTTTTATCTACAAATATATTGTAAACTCAGGAATAAGGAAAGGGGGGGGGATATTCAATGTTAGTTAATTACCAATCACTTCTCTCAAATATCTTTCCATTAGCCATCTCCCCCAATTATTTTTCTTTACAAAATTAAGACGAAATAAATTACTCCGTGTGAGTTTTATTGAATAATAGGATTTTATGGTTTACCAGCATATAAGCAAGAGAACTGCAATGTTATCATTAAACACTTCTCATATAGCCCATTAATGCAACCAGTTGAATCATGTTGCGCTGCCAATTTCTATGCCACGTTTTAATAGCATTATTGGAACGACCGACGCTCGCGTCGCGTGTTCCTGTGTTTTTACTCGGCCATTTTCTAACTAATGAGTGCGAGATTTCAGACTTTTGCTTATAACTCGAGAACCGTTTGGTCTAACTACATGAAATTTTGACAGCAGTTTGAGATTAATGAGTTGTATGTTTGTACCAAATTTCGAGGCAATCGGTCATGTGACTTCGGGTTTATGACCCGAAAACCGCCCCGAAAGTTTGGCGTAAAAAGCGGTCTAAGTCAAAAACGGCTTAAGTACGGCAAAAAATATTTCTCCTGGTTATATGTCTTAAGATATCCTTTTATCCCTACCAACCCACTTTCGGCCGCGATGAGGTTTTTTTCTTATTTTTTTCCTTTTTTTTCCTTTTTTTTCCTTTTTTTTTCCTTTTTTTTTCCTTTTTTTTCCTTTTTTTTCCTTTTTTTTCCTTTTTTTTCCTTTTTTTTCTTCCTAAATCTTGTACGCTCGAGTTCTCCTAAACCACAAAACATAGAAATCTAATTTTTGTGTGAAGTTGTTGAGGTACATACGCAATTGTGTCTCCTGAAATTTTTTTGGGGCAACTCCCCCGGGAACCCCCCCAAAATGGGGCCACAAAAAATCAATTTTTTGAACGGCTCAAGCTAGGGTGCCAGTTTTTTTTTATATCAGTAGATATTTGAGAGACAAATATTTTGACATAATTTGGGGGTACCACCCCCCCGGGGACCCCCCAAATGGACCCCCCCAAAAACAAATTTTTTAACCATTTAACCTAGGGTGCCATTTTTTTTTGATATCAATAGATATTTAAGAGAGAAATATGACATGGTTTGGGGGTACCACCCCCCGGGAACCCCTCCAAAAAATCAAATTTTTGAACGGCTCAAGCTAGGGTGCCAGTTTTTTTTGTTGTCAGTAGATATTTGAGAGACAAATATTTTGACATAATTTGGGGGTACCACCCCTTCGGGGACCCCCCCAAATGGACCCCCCCAAAAATAAATTTTTTAGTCCGCAATTTCGCAAGTTTTAAACAAACAGGGCTGCAAACTCTATTGATTTTTATTCGAGTTCTTGAATTTAATTTTTTTGAGTTCAAATTCGGCAAAAATATCAAGCTTTTCGAGTTCAGGCTGACAAAAATGCTAAGTCTGCTTTTCGACTTCATCGCTTTTTTCTTGTAGACATGCTGTTTTTTCGAGTTCGGTAAAACAAACTGACTTTCTTTGGGTTTAAGATTGAATTCACAGCCCTGCTTCAAAGTATGGCTTCGTTGTTTTTTACAGTGAGTTTACAAAATTAGCCACAGGGATCATTTTTTGTACTGGTAGCGAGTGGTTATCTCGTGCCTACAGTATTTATGGAATCCGGGGACTAAAAATTTATTAGTACGAATATTAGTGATGTGAATGTTTTTTGCTTTCGTTTTTTTTTTTCAAAAAAAAAAGTTTTTTTTTCAAATATCTTGTTGTAAGTGGAAATGCAGATTGTGCTTTACTATTTCATGGCTTCTCATTGTCATCCAATTGTTCTTAATATTCCAATCCCTACTTTCATTGAAGTATTTTTCAGGGGTCAGGAGTGGGTTGTGCATTGTGCTTCCATGTAGTTTACGTACCTATAAGCAGTAGCGCAACCAGGAGGGTTGGGGGCTACACTCCCCTTAGCCAAGACACCGAAAAACTTTAACCAAAAATGCAACTGTTTACATAATATATATGTCTTGAACTGGACCTAAAAGTAAAGGGAGCTGGGCAATTCTGAAGTTTGCCATCTCGAAAAAGCAGCTCAACAACAAGTTATGTTGTGCTACATTTACTACAATCAATGGTTATGTGATTTGGTAGTTCTTCGTATTGTGTGGAATGTATCCACCATACGCTTGCTATGCTTCCCACAAGTCACAACTTTTGACTTATGTTTGCTAATCAACTCTGAGCAGATCACTTCGGGACATGGTTGATTGCAAAACTCTTCCACTCGGTTCATAAAAAGTCGCGGATTTGCGCTTGCGGACTTCAAGAATTTTGAAGTTGCGGACTTGCGGTTGCGGATTCAAGAATCCTGAAACGTCGTTGCGTACTTGCGGATTAAGCTTAAAAACATGCAACTGCCGACTTGCGGTTGCGGATTAAGCAATTTGAAATTCGGTTGCGGACTTGCGGACTGCGGACTTAAAAAAAAAACTTGCGGTGCCCAGCACTGGTGCTCAATATCCTGTAAATTCCAAAAACCATAAATTTGCCCTCCAACAATTGATTTTTCAATGACTTAACCTGATGGGTTATTTTTTAGGATCAAAAACGATAACGTTGATAATTTTTTGACTTGATTTGTACTTTTATGAAGGTTCCAAAATTAAATATTTTGAATAATTGCTGATTTCACGGTTGACAAAAAGTACTTTTGAGCGTCACAGCATTATAAACTACGCGTCGGTCGTTCACTGGGTTTGCTGGCAAACTCCCATCTAGTTTTTTATTAAATTAGCTTTAAAATTAAGTTATTTTTGCAAAAAGATGCAAAATTTTCGAGCGCTGGGGGCTCCGCCTTCAGACCCCCAAGACAGCCCCCCCCCCCCCCCCATTGCGACTGTCTGGGTGTGCATTTGAGCGCAGGTCTCCACTAGAATTTGGGGAAAAAAGTGCTCCAGTTTAGATGAAGAGTTTTTTGGTCTTCTCCTAAACTAGGGGGAAAAAAGTGTTCCATTTTTGGCGAAGACCTTTTTTTTTGATCTTCACTTAATTTGCTCAACTGAAAAAAATCGTGGTCGAGGTTCATCCCCCCCAATGTTGAAAATAGGGCAAAATTAAGGTAAAATTGCAAATTATTCCCCCCAATGCTCAACGAAGATCGGCACCCCTGGTTCCAGCCCCTCCCACGAACTCCTCCCAATAGACCCCCCAAAAATCAATTTGTTAAACGACTTAATTTATTTATTTATTTATTTGTGTCAAGCGCAAAAGCGCTCATAGAAAACGAAACAAAAAAAAAAAGAAACACACACACACAAAAAAAGGTTTACAGTCATGCATTAATAATTCTAAAGCGCCAGAGAAGAACTGTACGCTTCTCCCAAACCATTTACACTAAGCAAATCTATAAAGCGAGCAACATATTTCGAACAACGAAATCTGCAAGAGTGAAGTAATGAGTGAACAAACACATTGGTAGACCTGTGGCAACGATTCATAAAACGGAACAAAAGTTTGCGAACAAGGGCATCAAAAGTATCAACATTAGCCTCCATTTGATATTGACGGACACTGCAATAACGAGGAATACCATGAATACTGCGGTAAGAATCATTGTAAGACACTCGAAGACGTCTATAGCTCTCATGGATATAACAACACCACAGCTGACTAGCATACAATGCACAACAATGAGCCAGAAATAACATATTTTTGATATGAATAGAACACTTATGAAATTTACTGCGAAGTGAGTTACCTACAGCATACAAATACTTGATTTGGCGAGTGATATCACAATCATCAGATAATGTATCAGTTAGAAATACACCCAAATATTTTACAGAATCAACAAATTTAATGATTTTGCCATCCAGAGATAGTTTAGGCTTAAAGTCCTTACAGTATTTTACTTGAAACATCATGCCATATGATTTACACGCATTGAAGACAATATTATGTGCAACAGCATATTTCGAGCAAACAGCTAGCAGTTCATTGAGCCCTGTTAGAGAAGGACAAAAACAACATAAATCGTCAGCATACATAATATGATTAAGCTTGAGATTTCCCACAATGCAACCAGCATTTCCTTATTCAGTTCACTAGACAGATTATCCATATAAACAGCAAAAAAATATGGACTCAAAACACTACCTTGACGAACACCGTTACTGACATTGAAAGAGTCGGACATACAATTACCCCATTTTATCATCATAGTTTGGTTAGTATACCAGAAGTGAAGCAAGCGTAAAAGGCACCCTGGTACGGATCGAGCCTTCAGTTTGCGAAATAACATGGCATGATTCACCCGGTCAAAAGCTTTCGAAGCATCAAGGAACATAGAATAAACTGGAGTATTTTTTGTAGTATATGAGCGAACAACTTCTTTCAATAAAAATGTACACATGTCAGTCCCATGAAGAGGTTTGAAACCAAATTGATTATCACTGGTTGTGAGCAACGGTTTGAGTTTAAACAAAATAAGGTGCTCAAAAAGCTTAGAAACTACCGATGCAATTGCAATAGGTCTATAGTTTCCAGAGTTTGATATATCACCAGTAGGACTCTTAATGATAGGTACAATAACAGTTTCTAGACACTGAGAAGGTATAAAGAAATGCACGGTGCACAAATTAAAAAATACACTCAAATATATGCAGATGCTAGGATGCGCAAATCTGATAAATTCAGCACTTATATTATCACGCCCAGGAGATTTGTTCAGTGGGAGTAGAGGTAAAAGACGTTAAACATCTGCAATATTACAATGTAACCCCTGCAAATTATCGCTAGACCCAGCAGAAAATATTTCTCCAGCATCAGGAGTATTCTGCTCATTTAACAAGTTTGAAAATTTATTTTTCCACATTTCAGCAATAGCTGCTGTATCACTAATGTTATCAATGCTTGAAGCCAGAGAGTGAGATTTTTTGGGACCAGCAGCTCGGACTTTCTTCCAAAAGTCAGACCTATTTCCACAATTTAGCTAGGGCGATACTTTTTTTTGATATTCTTCGATATTTGAGAGACATTTATTTTGACATAGTTTGGTGGTACCACCCCCTCGGGAACTCTCCAAATGGACCCCCAAAAAATCAATTTTTTTAACGGCTCAAGCTAGGGCACTATGTTTTTTTTTTTTTTTATCAGCAGATATTTAACCGACAAACATTTTGAAATAGTTTGGGGGTACCATCCCATTGGGAAACCACCAAATGGACCCCCCAAAATCGAATTTTTGAACTGTTCAAGCTAAGGCCCGATTTTTTTTTTTATATCTGCACATTTTTACAAGGCAAATATTTTAACATAGTTTGGGGATATCACCCCGTTGGAAAGCCCCTAAATGGACCCCCAAAAATCAATTTTTTGAACAGCTCAAGCTAGGGCATTTTTTTGTGATATCAGCAGATATTTATGAGAAAAACATTTTGACATATTGTGCGGGTACCACCCCATTGGGAAAGCCCCCAATGGACCCAAAAAAATCAATTATTTGAACTGTTCAAGCTAGGGCGCTAGTTTTTTTGATACCAGCAGATATTTATTTGACACATGTATTGGTATAGTTTGGAGGTACCATTCCACCTGAAACCCTTAAAAAAAAACCAATGGACACCCCAAAAATTAATTTTTTAAACAGTTCAGGCTAGGGCGCTAGTTTTTTTGATATCAACAGATATTTATGACACAAATGTTTTGATATAGTTCGGGGTTTGCCATCCCCCCAGGAACCCTCAAATGGACCCCCAAAAAATCAATTTTTGAATGGCTCAAGCTAGGGCGATAGTTGTTTGATGTTTTTTTTTTGTTTTTTTTGATATCAGTAAATAGTTGAGAGCTAAATGTTTTGACATACTTTGGAGGTACCACCTTCTCGGAAACCTCCCCAAACGGACCTTCCCAAAAAACAATTTTTTGAACTAGTTTTTTATGATATCAGTTAGTGACGATTGGTGAAGGGCATCTTGGTATTTTTTTTTAATACCCAAACAGAATCGTCTCATCTGATTTAATTCAATGCTACAGTGCTATTCATATTTCAGAGACACCCCTGCGATAATTGGTATGTTTGATGTTTGCCGCCAGTTTTTTGCTACCCATGTTGGTTAAAGGTGGGAAAGTTATATATCAATGTAAAGGGTATCTCTTCAGCATATCATCAGGAATACATTTTTGAAAAAAAAAGTTAAATTGGGCGGATGTTACCGCTTGAAACGCCACCTAGTGCTAGTTTTACAAAATTAACTTTTACCATGAATAACAATATTACAAATTATTTTCTCATTCAAACTGGCATTTTTAAAAAATAGTGTCGCTACTCATGCCCAATGTTATAATGTGTGGTCACACCACGATCACGCCACCGTTGTGCTATTGTGACGTCATAAACATAGCAGTTTCTCCGGACCCTGTTAGAAGAGGATCATCCTCATTTTCTTCAGACATCATGGGGTTTAAAGCAATATGTGCAGAGAAAAGAGGGATAATAATTTATCTCCACAAGCAAGGAAAGTCTATTGAGTTTATTGCAAAGGAATGTGGATTATCTCGAACAGGTGTAAGAGGTGTGTTGAAACGCTGGAAGGAGACAGGAGAGTCGAAATGCAAACCTCGGCCAGGGAGAACTCGTAAGTCCACCACAAGAACGGACAGAACTCTCGTCAGGCTTTCATTGTCAAACAGGAAGTTGACATCCAGCGAACTATCCAGGGACCTAAGGGAAAGCACTGGTACAAAATTATCTGCTCCAACACTAAGAAGAAGGCTTTTAGAAAATGGTCTTAGAGGTTGCAAGGCTATATGTAAGCCGTTGCTCTCAGATAAACAAAGAAAGCGCCGTTTGGAGTGGGCTCGCTCTCATGTCCACTGGCCTGTGGAAAAATGGCATAGGGTATTGTTTAGTGACGAGTCCACTTTTACGGTAAATAATCATGCTGGGAACAACTATGTGAGGAGACGGCCCAAAGAGCAATATCGCCCATATTGCATCTCTCCAACCATCAAACATCCACAGTCCATCATGGTGTGGGGATGCATGGCTGCAAATGGTGTCGGGAGGCTTGAGGTAGTGTCTGGTATGATGAATGGCACAAAATATATTGATGTGCTAGAAAGAAAAATGTTACCAAGTGCCCGCTCGTTATTTTCCGACAATCAGTGGATCTTTCAAGATGATAATGCACCATGCCATCGTGCTAAGAAGGTCCAGATGTGGTATGAATCCCATCAGGTGGAGAGAATGGAATGGCCGGCCCAATCACCAGACTTGAATCCAATTGAAAATTTGTGGTACAGGATAAGTTGCATTATTTCCAAAAACAAACCCAAAACAAAGAGGGAGCTAATTGAACAAGTTATTGCAGCTTGGTTTAGAGTAATTTCTCCTGAAGAATTGACAAAACTTGTAGATTCACTCCCCCGAAGATGCAAGATGGTGATTGAAAATAAAGGATGGCCAACAAAATATTAAAGATACTTGTGTGTTTTGTATTCCGCAACATAAACGGCCTTTTTCAAGGCCACCCACGTTTGAAAAAGAGTTACTAAAGTGATATCTCATATCAATAATGTTTTCAGTAAAGCTACAAACATTCATTCTGAATCGTAATTGGATAGCTAGTAATAAGGTCCACGATGTGTATAAGGGTTGCGATGTGGCAACCCTGCATTAAACTTTGCAGAAAGTGAGTTTTACAAACAACTAGAGTTTTTTTGCATAAATCTTACCCTTTGGGGCGTTAGGACGTAAAAGTATTTAATTAATAGCATTTTTTTGGCTTAAAGACCCAATAATTTCAAGACCCTACTAAATTCACGGAAAATTGATGTATTTGTGACGTCACAATGACCGAACGAAAGCGACATAGTAGCATGATCCCAAATTATAACATTGGGCATGAGTAGCGACACTATTTTTTAAAAATGCCAGTTTGAATGAGAAAATAATTTGTAATATTGTTATTCATGGTAAAAGTTAATTTTGTAAAACTAGCACTAGGTGGCGTTTCAAGCGGTAACATCCGCCCAAT
The DNA here is from genome assembly GCA_963965965.1 of Trididemnum nubilum. Lineage (NCBI taxonomy): Eukaryota > Metazoa > Chordata > Ascidiacea > Aplousobranchia > Didemnidae > Trididemnum > Trididemnum nubilum. The sequence continues at coordinate 26,037,930 of OZ014474.1, forward strand.
TTAACTTTTTTTTTCAAAAATGTATTCCTGATGATATGCTGAAGAGATACCCTTTACATTGATATATAACTTTCCCACCTTTAACCAACATGGGTAGCAAAAAACTGGCGGCAAACATCAAACATACCAATTATCACAGGGGTGTCTCTGAAATATGAACAGCACTGTATTTACTTTTCAAAAATCGGTTTATATTTTTGATATTGTCATTTCATTGCTACGAGCAGAGGTGGAGTCGAGGACACAAGGCTCGAGGCCAAGGCCAAGGACACAAAAAAAAATCCGAGTCCAAGGCCAAGGACAGCCTTTCCGAGGACAGACACTCTCGAGGCCAAGGACAGGAATGCTCGAGGCCAAGGCCAAGGACCAAGGACACAAGCGCAAGTGCTCTCCAAAAAAAAAAAAAAGGTCTTCACAAAAATTTTTCAAGCCATCTCCACGAAAACGCGTTTTCCAAATAATTTTTCAAGCGCTCCACAAAATTTTACCAATTCAAAAACTAGTGCTGTCCTCGAGCCGAGGACAGGCCAATTTTCGAGGACTTGAGGCCTCGAGGCCAAGGCCAAAAACTTGACCTTCGAGGCCAAGGCCAAGGACTTCAAAATCTGTCCTCGAGGACTCCACCTCTGGCTACGAGAGAAGCATTTTATATGCACTTGTCATCTGGCGCTTGCTAACGGTAGTAAAATATTCAAGTTATTGGCAGTCTGGCGTAAGAAGTTTGACTTGTAGCTTGTTTGCGCTGAAATTAGCGAGCAAGTTTTTCCCGAAGATCAAGTGAGTCCATATGGCTTCACAAAATATACGTTCAGTAAAGTGGAAATTTTATTTAGCCAAGTAATAGCAATGAACAGCAAGACTAAAGTCATTCTAATGATTTATTTGCAATCAAAAATACAAACGCTTTCGCCTTTCATCAGGCCTCTTCAGTTATTGGTTTGAATATGAGATTTACTGGAAAGAATGAAATACAAAATCAAGCGATATCAAGGTTTCGAGTGACGGGGCATAAAACAAGAAATATCATCAATCTTAATTTTCTTAGTTCATTGTTCTTAATAAATTGTCATTGTTGAGTCACTGTACATACTACTGCGAGTCACTGGTTCTAGTTTAGATCCGTCTCGGCCCTGTTGGAGACGTAGCCATTTTAGGCGAGCTACGAGGAGAGCAGAGGGTATTGATAGCGTTTCATTTCTAAAGATTGTTAGCCTAGTTTAGCTCTAGTCTGAATTTTGGCACTAGTTTTGAGCCTTTCAGCCTACTGGAGACGTAGCCATTTAAGGCGAGCTATGAGGAGAGTAGAGAGTTAGCTAGCCTATCGTTCTTCTGAGAGATGTAAGGTAAGATTTGTACTTTAGTCGGTAAAGATCTAATTTATAGCAATAGCTTCATTCGGTAATAGTTTAATTAATAGCTTTAGTTTCTTTGGGTAAAATTTTTCGGTCAAGGTTCATTTATTTTGTTAGCTAGGCTATCGCTCTTCTGCGATAGATTTGTACTTCAATAGGTAACGATTTGATTTATTGCAATAGCTTCATTCGGTAAAGATTTAATTAATAGCTCTAGTTTTATTGAGTAAGGATTTTTCAGCTAAGATTTATCTATTTTGGCAAAATTGACGGAATGATGGGTAAGATTTATTTATTACAAACGTAATCGGTAAAGATTTATTCATTGATTGGTAAATTGGTAAAGATGCTTGTTTTGAAGATTTTTATCACTGGTGATATTTGTCCTTTTTGGCCTTGCTAGCCTTACTGATGAGCCCTGAGATTGGGCGAAACAGCTGTCTAAGGCATGCTATAGGAAATTATTTTGCATTGAACTATTAGAATTATCTCTTGTAGTATTGTGGTCACTTCATATTTTTGGGGAAAAAAAAAATTGTGTCTGTCATGATCTGGTTAATTTGCAATTTTTTGCCTTTCTACGCTCATGTTCATACCTGTAGTCCTAGCTATACTGACGAGGAATAAAAGACGAATGTCGATTCCGAAACAGTATGTCTTAGGCTGTTAATCATAGATTTGATTGTGCCTATAAGACTCTGTATACTGTCTATAGCTTATTATTAATTTTCTTAGTACATTGTTCTTAATAAATCATCAATCTTATTTAACAGGTCAACAGTTCATCTGCTAATGGAAAACAAAGAATTTTGTGGAAGAAAAACAGCGCATTAATCAACAAGCGTTACTATCATTTGCAGACATTTAACATAGAGGACGAGCCATGAGTATATAATTGTTTGTTTAAACTCTGTCCATGTTTCTTTATTGATAATGCTTCATGAATTTTGGCTGAAAATCTGATTTACATTGTTTCAGAACCTCGAAAGAATTTAAGTCATTAGAACGCACATCAGACCAAACAGTACGCAAAAGTATATGTTGCTTAATCGCACTAATTTGATGCTGGCTGACCACATTCAAGCGTTCTCCTACTCAAATGTCGAGTTGACTTACCAATGTAAGGTAAGTTCGAATCTCCCGAACACGTAAATATTTGAGCAGAGCAAGAGAGGAGTGCGCAACTTAGCTGAAAGTTACGGAGCGCCGTTTGTGTACCCTAATTTTTTGCAATGTTTTTTTGCATCTTTAATTAAATAGTCATTTTGATTAAGTATACAAAAATATATCGCCAAAGTCGAAATAAATAGTAAAAAAATTGCACACAAAATAAACTGTTGCAAAAATAAATAGTCTAAAAAACTGCGCACAAAATAAAGCATTGCAAAAATACGCTGCAGACTTTTTTGTATATTAATTTGTTAGTGGAGACTGACGAAGCGCTCTCGGGTGCTCTTTGATGCGCTCTCGGCTGCTCTTTAATGCGCTCCAAGAGCCAGAGGTAGAGTCCTCGAGGACGTCCTTGGCCTCGAGGACACATTTTCAAGTTCTTGGCCTCGAAGTCCCCAAGTCCTCGAAAATGTCCTGTCCTCGGCCAGTGCCGTCGCTACGGGGAGGCCAGGGGGGCCTTGCCCTCCCTAACAACTGCTTGTGCCCCCCATTTCGGTTTACTCAGAAGACTTTTTGGAACATCACGTAGCGACACGACAACAGGCAATAATGGAAAAAGTAATAATAACGTTTAAAGTTTATTCTCGTTTGAACTTTTCTCGATTCTTCACGAAATTGCTGGCAACCAACTGCTGCTCGAGTACATAAATGTGACGCAATAATCCGCCTTATTAACACGGCCTTACGGATGTGTCGCGGAATAGGGATGTAAGTCTATAAAATCGTAACCGGTACTTCATTAGTGATTATGACCTTAAACAAAATGTCAAAACATTTTTTCAAAAAAACAGCTGTTTTTGCTTTTTTAGAGCACATTCAAGATTTATTTTTGGTCGCAGTCAGTCGCGCAACCAGGGGGAAAGGTATAAGGGGGCTTCAGCCCCCTTTAGCCGAGTCATTGAGAAAATATAACCCTAAAACCAAGCGTTTAAATGTTTTGGAGTTAATCTTCAGAATAAAAGGGGCTAGGCAATTTAATTCTTGCAATGACTTCTGAATTTTAGCAATGTATTGTTATTATTCAAATGGCTTCAAAAAGGTGCGAAATGTGATTAAAATAGCGTTAAAATTGCTATTTTTTGGCGCAAAATCACAAAAGTCATCCAGCAGCTGGGGACTCTGCCCATAGGCGTAGCCAAAGGGGGGGCCTGGGGGCCCGGGCCTCCCCCAATCAAAATACCACTAACGACAAAAAATTATGACAACATAACCTAGCAATGCTTAGTTGCAGTTTTTTTTTCAGTAATTACGTACATAACAGTAATTAACAATAATATGAATGACAACAAGGGAGTCCTGGGGCTCCTAACTAACAACCAGGGGGCCTTTACTAACAACTAGGGGGCCCTGGGGCCCTTAACCGACAACCAGGGGGCCCCGAGACCCTTAACTGAATACCAAGGGCCCCATAACTGACGACCAGGGAGCCCCAGGGCCCCTAACTAACAACCAAGGGACCCCTACCCAACAACCAGAGGGCCCCCTAACTGACAACTAAGGGGCCCCCGGGCCCCTAACTAACAACAAGGGGGCCCTGTAACTGACGAACAGAGGGCTTTGGGGCCATTAACTGATTACCAGGGGCTCCAGGGCCCCTAACTAACAACCAGGGGGCCCTGAGCTCCTAACCGACAACAAGGGTGCCCCAGGGCCCCTAACCAACAACCAGGGGGATCCGGAGCCCCTAGCCAACAACCAGGGGGCTCTGGAGTCCCTAACTGACGACCAGGGGCCCCCGGGGCCCCTAACTCACGACCAAGGAGCCCCAGAACCCCTAACTAGCAACCAGGGGGCCACAAGATCCCTGACCGACAACCAGGGGCTTCGGGGCCCCTGACCGACAACTAGGGGGCTCTGGAGTCCCTAACTGACTACCAGGGTGCCACGGGGCTCCTAACTCACGACCAGGGACCCCAGGGCCCCTAATTAACAACCAGGGGGCCCGGGGCTCCTAATCGAGAATCAAGGAGCCCCGAGGCCTCTAACTTGCAACCAGGGAGCCCCAGGGCCGCTGACTGACGACCAAGGTTCCCGGGCCAGGGGCCCCTTAATTCAAATTTTTAACAATTTATATGCAAAACCTGTGAGAAATCTAAAAGTTTTGACCTAAAAGTTGCCACCCCAGGCCCTCGTTTAACGTTAGTATGAACTTAATGCTGAAATACAGACTGTAATGCAAACCCCTCAATTGAAATACTACCAATGATAAATATAATGAGAGCATAGCCAGTATGTTGGTCCGGTCCGGAATAGCAGTTTCTTTAATTTAGGATTTAAAGGCGGTAAATAATCCAGCCAATTCCGGTGGTTTACAATAGCTAAAATTGAACCATAATTTTTGATATTTTTTGTTTTGATTGTGGGGCTGCGTTGCAAAGATATTCAACAAATACAAAAAGACATACCCCGAAAAAAGTTTTTGGAAACTCTGAGTTTTGTTCTTCCCGCCTAAACCACAGTTCTCTAAACTATTAGGCCTACTGTAATCTTATTAAACTATTAGGCCTAACTATTTCTAAACTATTAGGCCTAATAGTTTAGAGATAGTTAGGCCTAATTAGGTCTAAACTATTTAGAAACAAACTATCTCTAAACTATTAGGCCTACCACAGTTCTCGAAACCATTAGGCCTACTGTGGTTTTGGCGGGAAGAACAAAACTCAGAGTTTCCAAACACTTTTTTCGGGGGGCCATCTTTTTGTATTTGTTGAATATCTTTGCAACCGCTGTTCCAAAATTAAAACAAAAAACATCAAAAATTGTAGTTTAATTTTAGCTATTGTGCACCATTGGAATTGGCTGGATGATTCACCGCCTTTAAGCGTACAAAAGTAAGCAATAATAATGACGACGACGTGTCCAATTGTCCACGTCATAATAATGTCATGCAATTCTTGGACGTTTCAAAAAACTGTTAAGTGACTTGACTCGAGTCCTCCACGTTTTGGAAAAAAAGTTATTTTAAGTTTGATTTAAATGTTTTTTTTATGAAAGAACTAGTTAGGGGAGCGATCTTGTCTCAGAATCATCGGCGTAGCCAGGGGGTGGCCGAGGGGACCCCTTAATCAAAATGCAACCAATGACAAAAATTTGTCAAAAAAGCCTTGTTTCTTCATTTTCAGTTTCTTTTTGCATGTTTGCGTACACCAGTACAAGCGTACAACAGTAATTACCAATAAATAATATTCACGACCAGGGGGCCCAGCGCACCCCCTTAATTCAATTTTTCCAACCAATTTAAACCAATAACCAGGGTGAAATCAAAAGTTTTTGTTCTAAAAGTTGCTACCTCAGACCCTCATCTAAACTTTTTATGAGCGTAATGCAATAACCAGCGCCGTATTTGTCATATGGCACAGTGCCAGGGCCCTGCTATCAGATAGTAGGACTTTTTTTGGTGTTCATTTATATTTGGCAGGAAGATGTTGCAAAAATCCCCTAAGTGACAGGGGCCCTGCGCAATGTAAATCCGGCCCGGGAATAACATGTTTAGTAAGCGTAACCATCTATTGTATCATTTTTCAATAACTATTCACCTCCACCTCGCCAGTTTTTACGCACAAAATACTTTTTAAAAAATAGCTAGGGAAAATGCTTATTGAACAAACTACTGAATTTCAATGGAAGGGGCCTGGGCCCTTTGGCCGTACATATACTCCTATAACAGGTACACTTCATGACTAAACAAAAATCTCTAAGGAAAATCTTCGAGAGGATTATTATTTGATTGATTGATGATTGATTGGTGCATCTTTATCCTCCTATCACGAGGAAAGCGACGGTGCGCTATATTTTGGACGAATCCGCACTCGCTTAGGAGTTGACCATTTTCCAAGCTTTCCTGTTGACGTTTTGACTTCTTCCCACGTAAATTTGCTGCTTGTTCGAAGCCACCAAGCAGAGATAATTATCGTAAAGCGTCTTATCCAAGGACGCAACAACGTGACCAGGGTGCGGGTGGAACTCATGACCCTGCGATCAGAGTCGTCGTAAAAACGACGCCTTTACCCATTTATTTACTGCTAAAGTATTGCAGGAGGCAATGTGCCTTACTTCCCCCTATAGACCAAATCACTTTCAATTAAAATTTTACACCATAATTCAAGATTCTAAACGTGCTTTGGGATTTAATTGCAATAGGAGGATTGAACAACTAAATTTTTTCGTTAATCGTTTGCGTGCTATCTGGCCTAAAGGCTACCAGCGCGGAAGCCTAAGGAAGAGTCACCAGAACGGCGACTTCTTAAAAGCAAGCAATGCGAAAAAGTTGTCTTCCCGCAGGAATCGAACCTGCAGCCTTCGGATTACCGGTCCACTGCTCTACCACTTGAGCTAGAGAAGACGTCTTCTCGCATGCTTAATTTTGCCTATTTAAATCCAGCAACTTAATGCTTGATCTATGATGTTAATAATAATTTAGTTGTGATGTTTTGACGTTTGCTGGCCAGAGCTTTTTCGCATTGCTTGCTTTTAAGAAGTTAGCTTTTTCGCATTGCTTGCTTTTAAGAAGTCGCCGTTCTGGTGACTCTTCCTTACGCTTCCGCGCTGGTAGCCTTTAGGCCAGATAGCACGCAAACGATTAATTATAAAAGCTCTGGCCAGCAAACGTCAAAACATCACAACTAAATTATTATTAACTTCATAGATCAAGCATTAAGTTGCTGGATTTAAATAGGCAAAATTAAGCATGCGAGAAGACGTCTTCTCTAGCTCAAGTGGTAGAGCAGTGAAACCGGTAATCCGAAGGCTGCAGGTTCGATTCCTGCGGGAAGACAACTTTTTCGCATTGCTTGCTTTTAAGAAGTCGCCGTTCTGGTGACTCTTCCTTAGGCTTCCGCGCTGGTAGCCTTTAGGCCAGATAGCACGCAAACGATTAATTATAAAAGCTCTGGCCAGCAAACGTCAAAACATCACAACTAAATTATTATTAATAAATTTTTTCGATTAGCTATGAAATGTTAAAAATCTAGTTCTTTGAAATGGCTTTGAACCAGTAGCGTAGCCAGGGGGGGGGGGGCGGGGGGGGGCTATAGCCCCCCCCATTGGCCTGCCGACCAAAATGCTGAATAAGAAAAATACCACGTTTTTAGCACTTCTAAGACTCCCTTTTGCACTGGATTAGACTAAAAAATGCTTTAAAGCATAGTTTGAAAGGTTTATTTAGGGGGGGGGGCTAATGAACTGCCGACCAAAATGCTGAATAAGGAAAATACCACGTTTTTAGCATTTCTAAGACTGTCTTTTGCACTAGATTAGACTAAAAAATCCTTTAAAGCATAGTTTGAAAGGTTTATTTAGGGGGGGGGGGGGGGCTAATGAACTGCCGACCAAAAATGCTGAATAAGGAAAATACCACGTTTTTAGCATTCTAAGACTGTCTTTTGCACTAGATTAGACTAAAAAATCCTTTAAAGCATAGTTTGAAAGGTTTATTTAGGGGGGGGGGGGGCTAATGAACTGCCGACCAAAATGCTGAATAAGGAAAATACCACGTTTTTAGCACTTCTAAGACTCCCTTTTGCACTGGATTAGACTAAAAAATGCTTTAAAGCATAGTTTGAAAGGTTTATTTAGGGGGGGGGGGGCTAATGAACTGCCGACCAAAATGCTGAATAAGGAAAATACCACGTTTTTTAGCATTTCTAAGACTGTCTTTTGCACTAGATTAGACTAAAAAATCCTTTAAAGCATAGTTTGAAAGGTTTATTTAGGGGGGGGGGGGGGGGGCTAATGAACTGCCGACCAAAATGCTGAATAAGGAAAATACCACGTTTTTAGCATTTCTAAGACTGTCTTTTGCACTAGATTAGACTAAAAAAATGCTTTAAAGCATAGTTTGAAAGGTTTATTTAGGGGGGGGGGGCTAATGAACTGCCGACCAAAATGCTGAATAAGGAAAATACCACGTTTTTTAGCATTTCTAAGACTGTCTTTTGCACTAGATTAGACTAAAAAATGCTTTAAAGCATAGTTTGAAAGGTTTATTTAGGGAGGGGCTAATGAACTGCCGACCAAAATGCAGAATTAGGAAAATACCACGTTTTTAGCCAGTAGCGTAGCCAGGGGGGGCGGGGGGGCTATAGCCCCCCCCCCCCCCCCCCGATTGACATGTCGACCAAAAAGCAAAATGGGAAAAACACTACATTTTTAGCACTTTGAGACTGTTTTATGCACTGGAGTGGACTAGATAGTAATTTAAAACATCTTTTGAATTTTGAAACATATGTCCCGGGGGGGGGGGGGGGCTAATTTGACAAAAATAAAACCAACAAATAAATGAAACCTTTGATAAATGGTAAGAAATAAGTTATCAAATTTGATCGCAAGTGTAAAAATGCTGAACATAGGTGTCATCAACAAATATACTATAAACTAAGGAAATGGGGGGCTATTCAGTATTTGTTAATTACCAATCATTTCTCTCAAATCTCTTTTCATTAGCCCCCCACCCCCCCCCCCCCCCCGATTTTCTCTATAAACTGTATACGATATAGATTACTTCGTGTGAGTTTTATTGAAGTATTCGATTCTATAATTTACCAGCATCTAAACAAGAGAACTAACATTTTACCATTAGCCACCTCCCAAATAGCCCATTTATCTTCCAGTTTAATCTTGTTTGCACTGCCAATTTCTAAGCCACGTTTTAAAATCATTATTTTTTAATCAAAAAAACTCTAAAATGAAGTTATTTTTGCAAAAAAAATGCAAAATTTTCGAGCGCTGGGGGCTCCGCCCCCAGATCCCCGTGCCTCCGGCGGCTGGGGGCTTTGCGCCAAACCCCCAGCCTCCGGCAGTTGGGGGCTTCGCCCCCAGACCCCCATTGGCCTCCGGCGGCTGGGGGCTCCGCCCCCAGACCCCCCAAACAGCCCCCCCCATTGCGAATTTCTGGCTACGCGCCTGCTTTGAACTCGTGCGAAATGTGATCGAATGCGATTTAAATTGCTTTTTTTTCCAAAAACTTACAAAAATCACCGAGGGACTGGGGCCTTTTCCCCAGACCCCCCATAGCCACCGGCGGTTGGGGGCTCCTCCCCAAACGTCTGTGATACGTTTGAGTGCACTAGCTTACTCAACACGTCTCCTAAGTTAGACATTTACACTTTTTAACTATTAGTTTTCGCCCTCTCCCTTTACCAAAATCCTGGTTAAGTGCCATCAGGCTACGGCTTCAGATCTTCACTTCTACGATATCTTTGCCCCACAAAAAGTTCCTTTTTTGAAAATTTCTGATGACGTCATTGCATGCAATTTTTGGTTTGGGCCCCCCCAATTAAAAATCCTGGCTACGCCCATGACTCTGCCCCCAGGCCCCTTTGTGATACGCTTGAGTTGCATTGGTTTGTTTAGCATGGGGCCTAAATTAGACAATTTTTGTATAAAAAAATTACTTTGGGTTCAAACCCCCTCTCTCTTAACACAATTCTGGTTGCGTTTCTGGTTGCGTTATGGCTTCAAAAACGTGCGAATTGTGATCGAAATGACGTTGAAATTGCTATTTGTTGCCGCAAAATCACAAAAATTACCCAGACGCTGGGAGCTCTGCCCCCAGGTCCCCTTTGTGACAAGCTTGAGTTGCATCGGTTTGTTTAGCACGGGGCCCAAATTAGACAAATTTTGTTCAAAAAAATTTAGTTTAGGTGCAAGTTCATTTCCTCTTAGCAAAATTCTGGTAGTGCTTCTGGTTCCATTCACTGTAGCAGACAGATTCTTAAAGCAATTATATAGGCCGCAGAAAAATGAGCTAATAAACACTGCCAGGCTTATACGTTTCTTTTTTCAAATATGATTTCAAAATTTTTGAATGTCGCTTAATTTGTAGCCGTAAAATATCAGTTTTTGCATGCAAAAGTTCGGTCTATTTTAGTGCCCCCACTTTCGGCTAGTGTTCCTCACTTCGTTTGCTTTCGCGACGGCACTGTCCTCTGCTCGAGGACAGCATTATTTTTTAATTGGTTGGAAAGAAAAAACTAAAAAAGACAACATATCTGATATGTCAATTCGTTATTTCTTTTCCTTGTTTGAAAAATAATGCAATGTGATAGCCAAATAAGCCAAGTCATACTAAAACTTATTTTAAATGGCAATGTGTGAAAGCTCTCATCGGAGAATAAGGAGACAAAACGCATTATAGAAAATTTTTGTTTTTATTTCTGCTAATACTCACGGTGTATAGGCAGTACAAAAGGCAAAGCTTTACAGTAAAACTATTCAAAGCCATAACAAGGAATCCGGGGGCCGGGACAAACCATTTTGAGTTGCTAATGCTAAAACATGACCTAGCCCATTCTGCGCATGAATTTAGAACAAAGTATGTGTGTGATAACGAAATGTAGTACAGTATTACCAGGCAAGGCATATTGATATATAACAGAATTTTGATAGTATATCTCGATATAACTAACAAAACGTATCTTGAGAACGCCAACTTGTTCTGAAAATGCGCTAGCGCAAAATAGCCCCCCCCATTGGCCTGCCGACCAAAATGCTGAATAAGAAAAATACCACGTTTTTAGCACTTCTAAGACTCCCTTTTGCACTGGATTAGACTAAAAAATGCTTTAAAGCATAGTTTGAAAGGTTTATTTAGGGGGGGGGGGGGGGGGCTAATGA